>VMDO01032246.1:0-19200 GCA_007922755.1 Pedetes capensis | reverse complement strand
TCACCCTATCTCTTCAATTTATATGCTGAGCAAATAATCCGAGAAGCTGGACTTTATGAGGAAGAACGTGGCATCAAGATTGGAGGAAGACTCATTAACAACCTGCGTTATGCAGATGACACCACTTTGCTTGCTGAAAATGAAGAGGATTTAAAACATTTATTGATGAAGATCAAAGATCATAGCCTTCAATATGGGTATTATTATTAGCTATTTAAAAATTGAAAAAATTAAAAATATTATTTGTCTACACACAGGATTAAAATTTTAAACCCAAACCTAAACTGAACCCAAATCCTGTAAGTTTTAACATATTGAACACACACCCAAAACTGAACCCAATTTTTCACAGGTTTGAAGCTGTACTAGAGATAAAGGATTGATATTATTATTTCCTTCTCATATTCTAGTGCACTTTTCTCCTTCATGAGTGAGAATAATAACATCGACCCACAGAGTTGTTGTGTGGCTGAAATGAGATTGGAAGAACTGAGTTCCTAGCACATAGGTGCTTTATAAATGTTAGACACATGGCAGGTCTGCTAGCAAGGATATTTGATGGCCCCTCTCTCAATGCAATTCACTATTACAAAATGAAATATGGCAGGTGCCAAAGGAGCAGTAGCTGAACAAAGCCAGGTGGGTTTGGCCATTGTTCACACTTTTGTGGTCTCAGAGGCCTGGTGACTCCACTTTTCAGCTTTCTCTGTCAGTGCAGCATAAACATGTTTGATGCTGGGACAATGCCTCCGCCCCGTACAGATGAGCAGAACCTGGTCAGACACCTGCACTTAAGCTGGCTTGTTGGAAGGCAGGGCTGCAAGGCAGCAGGGTGGTCAAGTGTGCAGGGCAATGGTAAGCAGTCCCTGTGGAGGGGAAGTGATGGTTACAGAGAGGACAGAGGAAGAGCCTGAGAAGTGAGGTCGGACAGCCAGGCAGTGACCAGATCGTGACAGGTCCTGATGGCTCTGCTGAAGGTTTTAAACAATTCCAAATGTTATGGGGTACCACTGAAGATATTAAGTGTGGCTTAACATGTGTCGGCATTTGCACATGGAAAAAGGACTCTGCAATACCATGGAAAGGGAATAAGGCTCTGGGCTTTACCTGAGGCAGGACAGTGGTGATGGAGATTGTGACCCATCAAGGGGACAGAGCATGGTGGAGGTGGGGGGAGGAGGAGATGAGAAGGGCTGTGGTGACTTCCTGGTTTCTGGTTTATTGGCTCTGTGGATGGTACTGTTTTTCTTCAAATTATATGCACAGGAAACCAGTGTTGCAGAAAGGCTGGTCTAGGTTGGCAGTGAACTTGATTTGCCCAGGGTATATATGGGTGGAAATGCCTAGTAGGCAGTTTGACATATGGATCTGGCTTGGGAGAAAAATCAGGCCTGGCAATAGCAAAGACCAGTCTCCTCTACATGCCTTTGCCATCATTATTTAATCTTCTGGGATTGTTCTTTTCTCTCTTTGTGTCTGCGTTCTCTCCTACCCTGTTAAAGCTGCTTTTGTCCTGAAGTGGAGATTATGCCAGCTGAGCCCAAATACTCTTAAAATGACATTCTCCACCCAAGTATCCCTTGATGGCTATTACCCCCTGCCTGCAGGAACACAGACTGGCCACTAACATCTGAAAATAAGACCCTCCCACTTCCAGCCTCTGAAGGATGCTGATGATGGTTTGCAGCAACAGGTAATGAAAAGACATACCGGTGTTTGATTACAGGAATAATTATTAGTTATGCAACTGCTTAATTTATCAGTATATCAGCAGATCTCCTGACTAGAATTCTTCAACTGTGTTTTTTCAAAGTATCAAATACAGATTTCTGCCTCCCCCTCTCTCACTTACACACATCTACCCACTGTTTCTTCATCTAATGGAAATAATTAATGGCTGACCTTTCTTGTCCTTATGGATGTCTACAAATCCACAGACACATGATGGGGGGGGGAAACCAAGTTGCAGAAAAGAAAGTGAAAGCCCTATACATGCATCCTCTCAAATGTTGTAGAACAAGCATTGTGGCATAAATTGCCCCAGATTCATTGGACCTGGCATATCATTCAAGAAGAAGAGGGACTTTTTAGTGAGGTGGGTCGATCTTTGTGAATTCAATAGCTCCATTGAACAAACCCTCATGTGTACTGCTGACATAGAAACTGTCTCTGCCAAGTGAATTTTAAATAAAAATAGGGCCCTCTGGCTTCATATTTAGATCATATGTATGTCCTCTCTTTAATATGTAAAGCACACCAAATTTCTGGTATTTTGGCCTTATTCTCATTTTTGTGTCTGATTGGGAAAATTCTGTATGCATTGGGAACCCTTAAGTCAGTCCTTTTGGGTTAAGAGTTAAGAAATGTGGGACTTGAGGTTAGTACTGTTTGTTTTAATGTAGTTAGGTGCTTTCTGTTCCCAAGGATAAATGAATCATGGAAAGAACTTAAAAAAAAAATCTCTGCTGTGCAAAACCTTTTTAATTTCATGAAATCCCCATTGTCAATTCTTGCTATTCTTTCCTGTGCCTTTAGGGTCCTATTCAGAAAGTCCTTGTCTATACCTGTCTTGAAGTATTCCCCCCATGATTTCCTCTACCAGTTTCAAAATTTCAGATTTTACAGTAAGGTCTTTGATCCATTTTGAAATGATTTTTGTACAAGGTGAAAGAGAAAGATCTAATTTCAGTCTTCTGCATGAGGATATCCAGTTCTGTCAGGTCCATTTGTTGAAAAGGGTGTCTTTCTTCCAACTTGCACTTTTGGCACCTTTGTCAAATATTAGGTGGCTATAGCCACATGGGTTTATTTCTGGATCCTCTATTTTTGTGCCAGTCCCATGCAGTTTTTTGTTATTATAGCTTTGTAGTATAGTTTGAAACCAGGAATTGTGATGCTCCCTGTATTGTTCTTTCTATTCAGGATCACTTTAGCTAATTGGGGTCTTGCACAGCAAAGGACATAATTATCAAAGTGAAGAGACAACCTACAGAATGGGAGAAAATCTTTGCCAGATATACATCAGATATGGGACTAATGTCTAGAATATAAAAAGAGCTCAAAAATTAAATATCAGAAAAGCAAAGTATCCAATCAAACCATAGACAAAAGAATTGAACAGAGACTTCTCAAAAGAAGAAATATGGATGGCCAACAATCATACGAAAAAATGTTCAATATGGTTAGCCATCAGGGAAATGCAAATCAAAATTACATTGAGATACCATCTCACTTCAGTCAGAATGGCTACCATTAACAAAACAAACAGTGATAATGGTGAGGATGCAGGGCCAAAGGAACCCTACTACACTGCAGGTGGGAATAGACGTTGGTGTAGCCACTATGGAAATCAGTATGGAGGTACCTCAAAAAACTAAAAATAGAACTGCCATATGACACAGCTATCTCACTCCTGAGAATATATCCAAAGGAATATAAGTGAATATACCAGAGAGATACCTGCTAATCCATGTTTATTGTGGCATTATTCGCAATAGCCAAGATATGGGACCAACCTAGGTGTCCATCAACAGATGGATGGATAGGAAATTGTGGTAAATATACAACATGGAGTTTTATTTAACCATAAGGAAGGACAAAATTATGACATACTCTGGAAAATGGATGGATGTAGAAATCATCATTCTAAGTGAATTAAGCCAGACCCAGAAAGATAAACATCACAGTTTCTCTCGTATGTGGATGTTAGACTTCAACATATATTCATTATTAAAACATATAGACCATGAAAGAAGACAGGATTTAAATAGGGAAAGATAATGTGCTGAAGAGGGAGGGGGAAAGAGAAAAGGTAATGGTAGAAAAAAAGGATATCACATGTTGTCCCTATGGCAAACTCAGTATGTACATATATAGATATATGTTGTTGTTGTTAGGTGCCGTCGAGTTGGTATCCAACTCATAGTGACCCACATAGGGTTTTCAACAGCTGACTCTTTCGGGATTGCCTTGGGAGTGGATTGCCAGGTCCTTCTCCCATTTTTGCGGTGCTGGGAATTGAACTTAGGACTTCAGAGACTGCAGTGCAGTGCTCTACCAACTGAGCTAAATCCCAGCCCATATAGATAGATATACTTACAAAAAGGACATGCAAGTAGAAAGGAGATCATTGATGGGAAGGGAAGGGATGTGGGAGGAGGGTCATAAGAGGGTAAGGAGGTGGTTAATGTGAGCAATGTACAATGATATACACATGTGGAAATGTCATTAAGTTGTACATTAAAAATTACTAATTAAAAATTACTAATAAAAAAGTTTAAAAAATGTCTCCCTCTCTCCTTCTGCATGGCTGAAGCAGTGTCATAGATCCATGAAGAATTTCTCACAGATCTCTGCCAACACCAAGGTCGTTACTGTTTTGAGACATTTCATCTGTTTACTAAATTTGCTTTACAAGGAGAATCAAGCATTTCATTAAAGTGGATGAGGCTGCCTTCAGCTGAGTGTTTGTCCTTCGCTTGTCCATCTTGCTTTCTGGCTAGAAGGAGGGAGCCTGAGTCTAAAGGGAGCAGAGTTGGGGGGCTTGCTCTTGTTTTCAGATGATGCCCCCTGCCAGAAAGGCATTCTGGGCGTTCTAGGATTTGAAAGCTTTCTTTACTAACCTTGAGGTGAACCATAACTGATTTTGCACATTTAAAATACACCCTGGGAAAAAAATGCAACTCAGGAAAATGTTACCTTCAAAACATTGCCTATTTACCCTGGGTTTAGTCCAATGTTCCTCTTCTGCATTTCTGTAGACTCCAACTTGTCACTCAAAGAATATTGAAATTCTCTGGTTATGATTTTGTTTCACCTACCAAATTATCTACCCTATTAGGGCAGTGACTATTTCTTATTTATTCTTGTAAGCCAGTGTCCTGTCCAGCATCCTGTACACATTAGATTGTCAGTGTCTTTTACACTGAATTGAAAAGAGGTGAAAAGGCATAGCTAGATACTTGGAATGAACTTATCCAGGACAGGTTTTTTTCTAGAAATAACAACAGCGATAATAGCTAATGTTTATTAAGTATTTATGTTTATTATCAGTTCTGATGTTTGCTTCAATTGTGTAAGTACATGTTATTATTGTTCCAATTTTTCCAGATAGTACAACTAAGTTAGAAAGGTGATTTACCTGAATTCATGCTTCTAGAAAGTGGTGGATCTGGGATTCAAACTCAAATGCTCTAATTCTAGAGCAGGTAGCTAGTAATATGATGTTATACTGTCTCCCAGGCCCAAATGTAGAACCCTGTTCAGAAAATATTTTAATAGATGTTTGTTGAATGAATAAATTTCATAAAAATTCTAGTAGCTCAAAGTCATTAAATATGCCTGGCTTGCTGGTTAGTAGTAGTCAGTAGTTCATTTCTCATTTTTCTGCAAGTTGATATTAGGAAATTTGTAGCAATCATGAGAGATGTTCACAAATATTTGGGTTCTTATCCCTCTGGGTGTGTAGCAGAATTCACTTCCCAGTGCATTCAGTAACTCATGGATTTGCCTTAGCTGATGATGTATGAGCAGGACTGATATGTCACTTCTAGGCAGTAGCACTGAAAGCCAGTGTGTTCTTTACCATATTCTCTTGCCACAGTGGTAGGGAATGTGGACATGAATGGCGACCTGAGGGAATTCAATAGCAGAGCCCTTTGAGTGTTCCTGTTGACTATGTGCAGCATAAGGGAGACGCTGTGGAGGGGGTTCACAGTGTACTGGTTACTAACTTGTCTGGATCTGTTGAAACAGAACTGCCTCCAACCCAACAAGTTTGTGTGAAGCACATCCATTGCTTGCAGGTAGGCAGAAATGACAGCAGAAGCCTACGGTTCAGGGGAGACAGTGGCCCAAGGCTCAGAAAGGCTGTCCAAGTAGATGGAATCTGGTCTGCTCATGTTCCACATGTGTGGCAGCTGGAGGCTACCCTGGGCTCTGTATCAGGGGCCTCAGGACTCCCTGTTGCTAAGGGGCGTGGACTAGGACAGAGCCAAGGTTGTCCTGGCCAGCTCCCCATTGTCTCAGGATGCTGTGTTCCCAGCACATTCCCAGTTGTTCTTGAGTACTACAAGGAAGAAAGGAGAGAGATATGGGTCAGTTCAAGGCCACCTACAGAATAGTGAAACAGAAATTAACCTTATACTGTTGCAAGCCTTTGGCACTGGAGGTTGCTTGTCACTATAGCATGACTTCATCCTTATGACTGGTACAAATATCAAGTGATTGTTCTCTGAATTCAGCCCTCTGGACATCACTGCTAGTCATGAGGGCTCAAGGTATAAGAAACTGTCATAATAACCTAGGCAATTCATTGTTGTTGTTAGGTGCCTTTGAGTTGGGTCCTACTCACAGTGACCCTATGTACAACAGAACAAAACACTGACACTGTGCCATGCTCAGCACTAGCATCTCTGCTAGTCATAGGGGTTTTGATGGCTGATTATTCAGGGAGTGGGCTGCCAGGTCCTTCTCCCTAGCCTATAGCCTATAGCTCCTCCTATTCCCAGGCAGTCTCCCATCCAAGGACTAACCAGTCTTGACCCTGCTTAGCTTCCAAGATCTGACAGGATCAGACGCCAGGGTGCTACAGCTGTAGACTAGTCACTAAATTATTTCTTAAGCCATCCTTTTCCAGATGTCAAAGGCAAAGAGTTTTGTCTGAACTTAGAAACTCTTGCTCATACCTCATCAGACGTAACTCCTTTTGAGAGTGTTACTAGCTCAGTTGCTTCTCTGGATTTGAGTATGCCTTAGGTCAGATTCTCCAAAAACAGACCCAGACAAGGAGATCTATGTGTAAGTGCTTTATTAAAGAAGGGCTTTCAGGGGAGATGGCCAGAGAGGCAATGAGCAAGATGGAGATGGGAAGGGAACCAAGGCAGAGTGTGGTCTCAGGCTAAATCTTCAGCATGATCTGTACAAACTCTGAAAAGTGAGTACTACATCCATGATTCCTTATGCGGAGGCAGGGGCACTGGCTCCCCTCCCCCCTCACTTGACATTATTGGTTAACAGTTAATAGTTAATAGTGAGATGTAAGCTTCCAGGAGCTGACTGCCTAGAAGGACAAGGGTCTCTTTCTAAGATGCCATGCAGGAGCTGGCTGTTGGAAGCACAATGAAGGAAGGGTGGCAGGAAGTAGGTTTGAGCAGAAATAGTTAATTTTGCAACATTTCTTTGTGTTGGCCTATTCTTAACTCTCCTTGCTTCGATATCTGTCAAGGAAAAATGAAACAATGGCTTCTCCATTTCTGTGAGACAGTGAAAGATAAGGTGACCTAGAGGTACAAAATGACTTCTTATCATCAGGGGGGCAGTCATGAGAAAAGATGAAGTTAACATTCAACAACTTCTGAGTCTGGTGCCACAGATATGTCCACCAGCTTCTGGATGCTGTTGGCATGAGAGCTGGCTGTTCCAACCTCTACATGGGCTTTACTTAATAAAATAGGACAGGCAGAAATCTAAATGGACCACAAAGACAAATTAAGACATGTCTACTCACATTTCCAAAGCATTTGCTGAAGCTAAAAAGACAATCAAGCATTTGTTAAGAGATCGAAAATAGCAATCTGCTGCAGATGGTTAATAAACAAGGCTCGCTACAAGAGGGTGAATGGTTCTTTCTTTTAGATTATTAATGATGACTTTTGTGTGGTTCATAAGGGTTAATATCCTAGAAAGGAAGTAGAGGAAATGACCTTTCAAGGTTGCTCAGATGTGATCACACTGCAACAAAATTGGGATTGCACCTAGGTGTGATCAGAACTATTTATATATCACACCAAGTAATCCAGTAACATATGGATGGAACACACAGACACTGACAAATGTATAGATTGCATCATTATGTTTGTGTGACTTCTGTTTTATACATCTGTCACAAGGAAGGAACGAAGCTTGTGATTATCTTTATCTGAGACTGGCAAATGAATGTGTAAAAGCTGAGGAAAAGGCAGACATTGTATTTACCAGAAGCTCATAAACCACCAGAAGCTGTAAGTAAATGTGTGAGAATCAATTTCTTAGAGCTTGAGAATGTTATCAACATTTCACTTGTAACCACAAAGAATGTGAGATTTAAAAACAACAACATTTCTGTTTGGAAATGTTTTAAACTTTGGTCTTTATCAATAATTCTAAATATTCTTACTGCACAAAAAGCTCTGACTTTTAACTTTCAAAATATTTTGTTTTCCTTCTGCCCCATTACTACTTTCTGTAACAAATAACTGTACAAACAAGCAAACAGACATTCTCAAATAGAATTCCTCATGCTGTTTTGGCTTTAAATTAAAAGTTATCTGGATTTCTTAGTAGAATCATTTTCAACACGAGTATTTTACTGTTCATCTCTTTTATGTTGTTTTTTAAGAGGAGAGAGTAGCAGAAATTAAATCTTCCTTTTATATTGCATATATTTTTAATCCATTAGAGAACACAGACATAAAACTGTTTTTTTTGTTTTTGTTTTTGTTTTTGTTGTTGTTGTTGTTAATTCCAGCTCTTGGATTCCTTCTTTGCAGAGTCTTACTGGGTGAACTCTAGTGCATTTGCTGCAGTGAGATTGTCTCCTGACACTCAGTGCCCAAGGTCATGTGTGCAATGATCTGTGGTAGGATTCTCAGGAAGTAGACCATTAAAGCTGACAGACACATGTAGATGTGGGTGTGGTGGCTTATAATTATGTCCACAAATTCTATTATTTTCCTGCATTCAAGAGGTAGAGTTTAATCTCTTTCTTCCTTCTTTCCCCACAAGTGTGGGCTCAACTGGGTAGCTTGCTTATGAAGACTAGAAGAAGTCAGGAGTGACAGAGACAGTGGATGACTTCACAGACAAGGTCATAAAAGGTACTGTGCCTTCTCTATCTTTCTCCCCTCTCTTTTTCTCTCTCTCTTGGATTGTTTACTCTGAGGCATGCCAGTTGACACATGTCATGAGAACACTCAAGCAGCACTGTGAGTCTATGAAGAGGGGTCCCTGTAGACGGGAACTGTGTTCTCCTGCCAATAGCATGTGGATGACCCACTCTGGACGTGACTTTTCCTTTGTATGCCTTCAGCCCTGCTGACGCTTCAGTGACAAACTCTGGGCCAGAACTACCCAACTAAGCTGCTCCCAAATTCTTGATCACAGAAACTGTGAGATAATAAATGTTATTGTTAAAATTAGTTATTGTTATGTTAAACTTATTGCTATTTTCAGCAGCTAATTTTGGGGGGTGTTACGGCTTGAATGTAGAAATATCATCCAAAGGCTCATGAGTTTAGAGCTTGGTCCTCAGCTAACAGGTTTCTGAAAGGTGACTGGATCATGAGGACTCTAGCTTCCTCAATGGGTTAACAACTGATGGATTCATAGGTGAAAGGACCAGTAGGAGAAGGAGACTTATTGGTGGAAGTACGTTCCTTAGGACATGCCTGTGAAAGGTATGTCTTGCCCCTAGACCCTTGTTCTCTGTCTCTCTACTTCCCAGCCATCATGAGGTGAACAGCTTCTTCTGTCATCCACTCCTGCCACCACGATTATCTGCCTCACCACAGGCCCACAGCAATGGAGCCAGCTGACCATGGACTGAAGCCTCCGAAACCATGAGCCCAAACCAATCTTTCCTCCTTGAAGTTGCTTATGTCAGGTATTTCATCACAGTAATGAAATGGTGACTAACAGAGGGGGTAATTTGTTACACAGTAATAGATAACTTACACAATGCATTCAGGGAATCAGTGCAGAAGCTGGAGTGTTCTTGTTTCTATTTATATGCCCAGCCATGTGATGTGGAGACTCCTTTGTGGGGAATGTCAGGATAGCACATTTGAGTGGGGAGTGAAACAGAGGGCATTCTTAGCAGAAGCAATAAAAATCCACCGTGCTGGATAGCTCTATTTGCTTCTCCAGAGCCACTTTCCACTCTTCCACTCTGTTATCTGCCCTGGAAGGCTCCCCTCCATGTACTGCCCTTCCTGGGCACTCTCCTTCTCTGGTTTCTGTGGGAGTGGTGAGCAGGTAACACCAGCAGGGGATAAGAGGGTAGGGGAGAGAGGGAAGCCAGAAAATTAGTTTCCCTGGCTCCCTCTCTGCTTTCCATGGACTATCTGTGGTGGTTTTCGCCCCTAATTTCATCTTGCTATCTAGGAGTGGTAAGGGCTCCCCACTACTGCTAGCTTTGGACTACTTTGCTATCCCTTCTTGGCTTTTCTTAAACTTTATACACACCACTGAAAATGGTCCTCATTGTCTTTGGTTGGACCTACATAGATACATCCGTCTGGCTTTCTTTGGTGTTTTCTGGGGCACCTATCCCTGAGTGGAGAGAACGGGGTTGGCTTTGAGGGTTGTATATAGCTACCATTACTACTACTGCTTTCTATCTACCTGCTCCTCCTTATTTTAGTATTAGAACCGTTTCTGTGAGTGAAAATTTATGTTAAACTCTCAAAGATGTACATATGATCTCTCTCTCTTTTCCTCTGAGAGGATTTTCTGGGGGCACTTCTGAACAGTTAATAGGGTTATATGGAACCCAGTTTGAAAACCACCACTTCATTGTTGTTGGGTGCCATTGAGTCAGATCCAACTCATAGTGATCCTATGCACAATAGAATGAAACTACCCAACACTGCATCATGCACATGATCTTTTTATATTTTAGCCCAATGATGCAGACACTGTGTTTCTTCTCATTTTGAATCGTGCCAGAATAGCAAAAGGAGGTCCCAGGGGCTTTACTTCATTCCCATCATTAAGACTGACTCTACTTTGAGGAAGTAACTCTTCCCCAATCATTTCTTGAGTGCTTTCCAGCATGGAGGACTCATTTTCTGGCACTATATTTGGCAGTGTTTCTTTACTATTAATAAGATTTTCAATAACTAATTTTTGGGGGGGGGGGGCTGCTGAGGCCTTTACCCTAGTCTGTTAGTCTAGAAGCTCAGCTGAAACCTGTCTAACATGGGTAGCCCTGCAGGTATCTGAAATACAAGTGGCATGGCTTTTGGCATCATAGCAACATATAAGCCCCACAGCATGACAAGCTGACAGACACGGGGAGAAACCCAATTTGAAAACCATCATTTTAGCATTTTGCAAAGACTGGAGAGGAAGAAGCTGCAACTTCTACATATAACTCTGACCATGTGACTTCTTACTCCTTTGTCTTTTACCCTTAGTTCCTATCTACCACCTCAGGTCTCAAACTCTGAGTGTTTTTATCCTAAATGCAATGTCTTTACTTGATAGCAATTGCTGTTGTTAGGTGCCATCGAGTTGTGTCTGACTCATAGTGACCCTCATAGGGTATTTGATGGCTGATTGTTTCAGGAGTAGATTGTTGTATCCTTCTCCTGTTTTTGTGATGTTGGGGATTGAACCCAGGGCCTCAGAGAGTGCAGAGAGGCTCTCTACCAACTGAGCTAAAATCTAGTGTGCCAGGCACTGAGCTTTAGTCCAGAGCATATCTTATGATATTGTTATTTTTATTCCTACTATATGGATGAAGAAATAGAAGCTCCCGAAGATTAAATGACTTTTCCAAGGGAGTCCAATTAGTAAATGCACAATCTGGAGCTCAGATTTATGTCTGCCTGATTATGAAATCTCATGACCTTAATAGCCATCCACTGGTGTCCCCATTTTCTTTCTTCTGAATCTAATTTTGCCCTTACCTTGAACTCTAGCTGCTCCCAATTCTCTTCCATTCTATCTGCTTGCATTCTCTAATTCAGGAACTAATAGTTAGTATTCACCATTATGCTTCTACCAGCACCCAAAGCTTTCTTATTCTTCCAGCTCAGTGAATTTTGCCTGCTTTGACAGTTTCTAATCATTCACAACTCCCCAGTGTCTATATTCATTTTCTAACATCTATTTCCAGGTGTTCGTTGTTGTAGATAACTCAGGTGAGACTGTCTGAGGGTAACAAGTCCTCTTTCCCTACTGGGCCCTCTCTTATGCAGGATACACCTTTCAGTTCTCTCCTATCTGCTTTCTGTTATGTCTGAATTTATCCACCTGCCGTATTCAAGCCCTCATTTCATCTCTTGTCCATTCTTTCCTTCAAGCTTGTAGATCTCTTACCTTCTGCTTTGCTAAGAAGATACTTTCAGATAATTAACTCCCCTATCCTTATGTTCACTCCAAAACACCCTCCATGATGGCAATAGCTCAAGCAGGATAAAATCTATTTTTCTTTAATGTACAGTCAGGAAGTAGGAGGTCAAGGGCTCTACTTGGCTCAAACATCCCCAGGAACACAGATACCATCCAGCTCAATGTTCTCTTATACCTTGAATATGGTCTCTATCTTAATGGTCCGCAGTGGCTGCTTGAAATCCAACTCTTACAATCACATTCCAGAAGACTGAGTATGATAAAAGGAGAAAACATATCCCTCTATTTAAGGATCCACCCAGAAGTTGTATTCAACTCACAACCTTATTCTTTACCCAGGAGTTAATCCCATGTCTAACTGAGTTGACCATTTGCCCAACTAAAATGTCAGGGGTTCTTTTTCTAAGGAAGAAGAGAAGGGCAGCTGATGGTCTCCCATGCTGCTTTGTGATATCTCTGTCACCCATCCTTTGCCTTTATTCTTCTGCCCAAGGACACTGGGTCCTTCCTCTTTTCCAAGTCTGCACCTTACATACATGCCTGTGGTCTTACCCACTTAATAACCATTTGAAACTGCTTTCTTGGTTTTGGCATCGTGGCAAATGTGTTCATTTCTCTTTCTATTTCTGACAACAGACATTTCCCCTGCATCTATCATTTATTACTTTTGATTTCTTTGAATCTGAAGTTATTCCACAGAGGTATATTCATTGTGTCTAATAAATAACAGAAAATTACTCTTCTGCCTACTTCCTACTCTTTTGGATCTTTTGAACTTGCTTTAATTAAAAAATATGACTGCATATAATCTTTTCAGATGCTCTATTAATGTTGTTACTTAAAAGTCTGTGTATTGCTTAGGAATACATTATCAGTCTCAGGAAACAGTGAGCCTACTCCCTCTGCTTCATTCTGGTTGAGCTATTCAGATCTGAGAGATTACCTGTGATTTCCTCCCAGAGTGTCCTGGGGTGATGCTGCACAGGTAAATTCCCATTGCAAGATTAAATGTCAGTGGGCCTTGATTTATTTCTGGGTCTTAATTTACAAAGGTGACTGAATCGTGATACCAAGAGGCCACCTAGGTTGAGAGAATGGCTGTTACTTACATTTGGCAGGGAAAGCAGCCAGGCCGTGCCAGCAGGGACTGTGGAGGAAGTGCCAGGTTTGGACTGGAAGGCGGAAGCAAGAGGGAAGAGAAGGCAGGACCACAATCTTTCTCTGGGCCTCTGTGGAAAGGTGGGTCAGCAGAGTGAAGCTCGGAGGATGTCCAGGCTGAATCATTCTGCAGGCTCTGAGCCACACAAACCATCCCCAGCTGTCAGGGACCCGGCCCTTGGGGGGAGGCAGGCTGAGAAGTATCACCGCCTGGAGTGCCTGAGCCAGAGGAAGGAAGGGCTCTGCCCTGTAGGTTAATTTAAAGATGCTAAGAACATACTTCTGGAGGAGCCCCCTTTGTTACAGATCTCTAAGATGTGTGGCCCTGGCATGGGGCGGGGCTGTCTCTCTTTGACCGGCAAGGATTTTAAGGTTAAAACACCATAAGATATAGAAAATAAAAATTTGAAAGAACATGATTCACAGCCCTCCATCACTTTCTTCGTCCTCTCCCTAGATCCCTCACCACTCATCTCTTTCTCTTGCTATCAGTTTGCACTTCTTCTAAACTTCAGATTTAAGGTCTCTGCTTCTTTTTCTGTAGTTTCCATCTGGGGCTGACCATGTGTGTGCTGGGGCTTTACTCAGTGCCCGTCTCTTAAGGAGAGGCAGATGGGCTTGGCTGTGTTTCTCTCTGGACCTCTGCTTCCTCATCTATAGGAGGCACTGCCTTCATTCTTCCTCTAATGTCTAGCTTTCATTTCAGAATCTGTAGCAAGGCCCTGCAAAGGGACCTCTCCCTAAGATAAGGAGTGGAGAATATTCTTCATCACAAAAGTGTTTTCCTTGGAGAATGGAGGAGGGACGATGGGACATCTCTGGGTTAGATAGGGAAGGAAGGGGAAGGAACAGATTTTCAAACTCTCCATCATCCAGGCATGTATTTGGCACTGTAATGGCCTAATCTGAAAATCCAAAATCCAAGATCCTCCAAAATTTGAAACTTTTTGAGCACCAATCTGATGCTACAAGAAGAAAATTGCATGCCTGATCTCATGTGACAAGTAGCAGACAAAACCCAGGTATGCTAGGTGCATAAGGTTCATATGAAACATGAAGGAACTTTGTGTTTAGACTTAGGTCTTATCCTTAGATATCTCATTATGTATATGCAAATATTACATAATTTGAAACAATCAGGGACTCAAACCACCTCTAGTCCCACGTATTTTGGATAAGGGCTATTCAACTTGTTTATTAGTTCTTATGATCATTCATTGTAGGTCTCCATAATCCTAATGCCTACTATTTCCCAGCCATCCATAACAAAGCAACAAAGCTTTGTCAGTTTTCTTGCTTATTTTCCCTTCTGTTTATTCCCATTCTGTTTCTCAGCTGTGCATGCTTTCTCTCCTTTATCTTTCCTTTTATGTTTAATCACCAATTCCTGATTATGTTCTTTAATTGTGTTGGCCTCCATTGAACTCTGCTTTTGGGCTTAGAGTCAGTCCAAAAGTACCCCATAACTAATCATAGTTGTTACATACAAGTTTGCTTTTTAAATTGGACCCTAAGCTTTGGGGGTCCTGGCCACTTCTGCCAAGTTTACAGAATTCCCTTCCTGCCACAGACCTCTTCCTTCTGGACCAGCTGGGAAAGATTTTCTGAATGCCTTGTGGCTTCTCAAGTCAGTCCTTTGACCCATGCAGTCCCCTATACTGCATATGCCCTCCACTGTCCTGTGGTCCTCACTTTTACTACATTAAAACCCAGCCAATGCTATAAGCCTTGGTTGGTTACCTGACTCTCCCTGGGCCCTATGCCCATTTTAGAGCACCAAGATGATGCCATAAGAAGAAAAGTCCACACTTGATCTCATGTGATAGTTGTTATTAGGTGCTGACAAGTTGGATCATAAGGTTTCCAATGGCTTATTGTTTCAGGATTGTTTTCTGGAGTTGGACTGCCACATACTTCTACGATTTGATAGGTAGCAATCAAAACACAGGTACACTCAAACTATTGTATGAAATGACCTTCAGGCTATGTGCATAAAGCTTCTCTATGCACATTTGCAGTGCTTGGTATACAGCAGGTGCTCAAGAGCCATTCTGAGCATGATTGAGTGAAAAAGATGCCCTGCTGGCTTTTTATGTTTTCTATTCCTCTCCATCTAGACCTCATCACACCTATTTTACCTTGAAGGCTGATGTTTTACCAGCAAAGAGGGAGAGAATGTGCCATGAATTATGGATTCCATGTGATCTCGTGGACACAATCTGAATATTTTCCCTGTGGGTGCCTGAGTGAACCAAATTAGCCCCATGCTTGTCAGTGTCTTCCCTCTCTTTGTGCTGCAGATGAAAGAAGGAGGAGTGAAAACTGGAACTCTCTTGACCTTTTCAAGTCTTCAAATAATGATTTTTCTAGACAGATAAGACTAAATTGGTATTGGATCTCAGCTTGGGAGCAGGGAGGGCGACTACTTAGGGGATGCCTGTGTCTAGTTCACTGCTTCATTTCCTTCTCTCCTGCTCGATGGAAGAAATTAAAACTCTGATGGTCAGATTAGGTGGTTCTAAGCCTCTGCCCCTTGCCTGCTGCTGCAGATGTGAGAATTAGGCTTATCTACCCGTTCAGGTGAGGGCGTCCATAATATGAACACTTGAAGAAATAACTGAGGTAATAAGATCCTTAAACTAAAGGACTCCTGAATTGTATAATGGGGGGGGGGGGTGAGGGGAGAGATCCACAACCAGAAGCCAAACAGAAGACAAAAAGCAAATATTCTCACCCTGACCAGCCACAGAACAAAGGGTAGAGCAGAAGGTGTTGCCAGAGTCCTTCCCATCACAAGGATGTCCTGCACTTCTGGCTGCTGGGCATTCCTGGGAGCTGAGTGTCTATGGGGGCTGCATGGCCACCAGGAGACATACTGCTGGTGGTCAAGATCCACTTGACTTTCATCCAGATGCCCACTGGCTGGGTGAGTCTTCAAGGGGGAAGGCAGGCAGGCGGCTGGCAAGGTCCAGAAGCCAAGGGTTGCTGTCTCTTGGAGAAAGTGACTGAGGTGATTAAGTTCTTAAAAGAAATCAGAGTTTGGGAGGAAAGGGCTTCAAAACACACACAACCTGGTTCTCAGCATGGCTGGGCTGGTGAGGGCCTCTTTAAGCATCCTTAGCAACTGCTATTAGTTAATCTCTGTTTACTGGGTACCTTAACATCTTAGGGGAATGAGAATTGGAAGGCCAGATAGAAAATTTAAGCCCTATGACTTTATTCAGTTTTGAGGAGGGCATGATTATAAGATGCACTTTTCCTGTAACTGCTCCTCTGTGTTACTAACACTCATGTTGTTAGGTGCCATGGAGTTGGTGTCCGACTCATAGCGACCCTATGTACCACAGGCAAAAGAAACACTATTGTCAGTGTTTCTCTGCTATTCACAGGGTTTTCAAGGCTGATTGTTTTTTGGGAGTGGGATGCTGGGTCCTTCTCCCATGCCTATGGCCCCTGGTGTTCCCGGGCGGTCTCCCATCTAAAGACTAACCAGGCCCAACCCTGCTTAGCTTCTGAGATCTGACAGGATTGGATGCCAGGGTGGTACAGCTGCTGGCAATGCTCTTGTTGTTGTTGTTGTTAGGTGCCGTGGAGTCGGTATCCGACTCATAGTGACCGTCATAGGGTTTTCAATGGCTGACTGTTTTGGGATTGCCTTGGGAGTGGATTGCCAGGCCCTTCTCCTATTTTTGCGGTGCTGGGAATCGAGCTTGCAGCGCAGCTGCAAAGACTGCAGCACAGCGCTCTACCAACTGAGCTAAATCCCAGCCTAGGCTTTTAACCTCAAATCAATTAATTCTGCACTACTTGGATAAACTGTTAGGTGAATAGACTCAGATACTTATTTCCGTAAGAGTTAGTGGATATCAAGTTTTATTTTTTTCTCATTTTACGGCTGAAGGATATAGAGTATCATTACATCTGAGTCTCATAGCACTGACTTTTCTCCAAAAATCAGTGGAGCAGGACTGGTTTTGTGCAGTTATATAAGTAAAGAATCTGAGAGTCACAGAAAACTGCTGGATACAAACTAAATAAGACTATGTAAAAATATTAATAAGGCCCTTGTGTGTTTCTGTCCATTTTTAATCTCTTACTCTCTCATAATATTTCTTTTCATCTGTCTTTCTGCCTCTTTCTACTGTTTATAGAAGGAAGGGTCCTTACTAGATATTACATGCCCACTTGCATGTATGACCCTTTCATTTCACTAGAAAAATCTCTCCTTGAGCAAAATTAAATTCAGGGCAGCATTTACAAGTGCTTTTTAAACTTTCTTAATGAAAGATGAAATTGATATTTATGTGCAGTTTATACACACATAAATAATAATCCCTAAGCTCAATGTTGGGCTGGGATTTAGCTCAGTTGGTAGAGCGCTGCTTTACAGTCTCTGAGGTCCTGAGTTTGATTCCCAGCACTACAAAAACAGGAGAAGGACATGGCAACCCACTCCCAAGGCAATCCCGAAACAATCAGCCATTGAAAACCCTATAAGGGTATCTATGAGTCAGACATGACTCGACGGCATCTAACAACAACAACAAGCTCAATGTTATAAAATGATATGATCCAACTATTCAAAACCTGATCAGTTCTAGCTCATGACGTGTCCAGAGATGCAATAATTGTAGATTCAGGTAATAGAATCAGTAAAAGGTGAGGCAAAAGAATGTCACAAAATTTTGATAATGGTTTCTGTGTCTGACCTCACAATCAAACTATTGATGTCGTTATATATAAATAATTTCAAAATCAGGCAATGTAGTAAGACATTCCTTTACAACAATTTTTTGTCTGGGGATAATTTTGCCCACCTGCAGGGGTGATTTGGATTTCTGGAGACATTTTTGACTGTCATGAGTGTATGCCATTGGCATCCAATGCCTAGAAGCCAGGGATGAAGCTAAACACCTTACAATGCACAGGACAGACCCACACCAAAGAATTGTTGAGTTCAAATGTCATAGTGCCACAACTGAAAAGCATTCCTTTATGGGGGTCATGACTATAGCCACAAGACTGATAAAACTTGCCCCAATGACAGCAGGGTATGGATTCATAAAATGCCATCCCTCAAATGACTGTTAAGGGAATGAAGATGTAGTGATTTTTTTTTATTTTTTTATTTTTTATTTTTTTAAGATGTAGTGTTTTGAAGAACTGTGTTTTGTTTTATGTGGCTCACAAATGGCTGTGGTGAAAACAGACATTCTGTTGCCAGCAATGTATGTGAAGGATTCCAAGAAAGCTGTTTCATAAAATGTGTGAATGATAAACACAATATTTGTAAGTCAAGGTTATAATATATGTAGTTTTAAATATTTGTAAGTAGTCTAATACAATAAATATTATAGTCATTTGGTAATTTTATCTGTTCTGAAAGTTGATATACTGAAATATATCAGAATCAATTTGTGTGTGTGTGTGTGTGTGTGTGTGTGTGTGTGTGTGTGTGTGTTACTGGGGATGGAACCCAGGACCCTATGCTTGCTCAGCAAGTGCCTACCACTGACTTACATCTTCAGCCCTGGAAACAATTTTTTGATCTTGTTATTGGGAAAATTGCTACATGTCTCATATTCAGGCTAGGCTTTAGTTGAATGTATATGCAAAATGTAATTCCAGGGTCTTAAGTTCTATGTCTGTTCTTGATCATGACATAAGTTTCTGTGGTTATCATAGGAAATTCCTTTAATCTTATGACTTTGGGAAGAACTTCCAAAGGATATTGGGCCTTTCTCACATTAGCTTTTCTTTTCTTTTCTTTTCTTTTCTTTTCCTTTTCTCCTTTTCTTCTTTCTTCTCTTCTCTTCTCTTCTCTTCTCTTCTCTTCTCTTCTCTTCTCTTCTCCTCTCCTCTCCTTTCCTTGCTTTTCTTCCCCCATCTCTCTTTTTCTCCCATTCTCTCTCTCCTTCTTCCTTTTAT
>VMDO01032245.1:0-19211 GCA_007922755.1 Pedetes capensis | reverse complement strand
TTTTGTGATGGGAGATGCCAGACACGGAAACTTGTTTCTAACTTTAGAGTTGCTGTTGTTGTTGGATACCACTGAGTTGTGTCTGTCTCATAGTGACCATCATAGGGTTTTCAATGGCTGATTGTTTTGGGATTGCCTTGGGAGTGGATTACCACATCCTTCTCCCATTTTTGCGGTGCTGGGAGCCAAACCCAGGGCCTCAGAGACTGCAGAGTGACACTCTACCAACTGAGCTAAACCCCAACCCAACTTTAGAGGGAATATCTTAATATGCTTTAGCCATCCAATCCATAGTAACTTTACTGGTGTGTCAGACCCCTGAACTTTCTCAGAACTTTTATCTTTCATCTTTAGTGTACATGTGTTTTACTAAGACATTTAGAGTGCTTGGTTCTTTCTGCTCACCAGGTACAATTAGTATAATGTGACCAATACAATAGATCAGTGTGATGCTCTGTAAGATATTAAAATAATCATTTCACTCTGAATTCTATTATAATAGAGAACAAAAGAGTTGACATAGCCCTGAAATAATACAATGTTGGCATACTCCCTGCCATGTATAGGTAAACTGCTTCCAGTTACCTTTGCTAATGTTGTTGTTGTTGTTGTTGTTAGGTGCCGTTGAGTTGTGTCCAACTCATAGTGACCCTCATAGGGTTTTCAATGGCTGATTGTTTTGGGATTGCCTTGGGAGCGGATTGCCACATCCTTCTCCCATTTTTGCAGTGCTGGGAATCGAACCTGGGAACTTAGACACTGCAGAGCGGTGCTTTACCAATTGAGCTAAATCCCAGGCCTCCTTTGCTAATAGGTTTTTTTAGAATAGCATTTTCTAGGTCAATGTCTGCATACCAGGTGGTAGACTGTATATGACATCATCACACTTGGGCTTGTCCAAATCCACATTCATTCTTTAAGATCAGTTTGGCTTTTGCCACTGCCAAACAGATAAGATAAGTGGAGAAGTTTGGCTATTGATAGATTTTTAATCAGTGGGAGTCTGATTCCCTCAGAGTGTGGAAAAGAAATGTTTATGCTGGAATGTTCAAGGGATATGGGGATTCAAAATACTCTTTCCCATCTCTTTTGCTCAAATGTCCCCACCACATGTCTTAGGTTCCTGTTCTTTCCCTATCAATGCCTTAACTTAGCACAAGAGATCTAATGGTGTTGCTGCAACCATCAACAAGGAAATAACCCGCTCTCCGTCTGATCACCATCTGAGCACCGAGGAAGCAACAGCTGTCTCCTTGTGACCACCGAGACCACCAACACAGGTGTTTGCCCCTGGAAGGCAAAAGGGCCTGAGGCTTTTCCTTTCTCCCATCTCCGCCTGCGTCCTGAGGGCTGCAGGAGTCCTCGCCCCTCACTTGAGGGTCCTGAGTGAATTGTGTTTAGTATCTGTGGGCGCAGTGGCACGCTGGACTGAACCTCCAGGCCAGACCGGGAGGCAGGTGCCCCATATAACAACTCTATAGCCTTTACAGTCAGGCTCTGTGTTTAATTCTCAATGTGCCCTGCATCTAGAATCTAAAGAATTCCTTTATTTTATTCTTTCCAGTAATTTTTTAGTGTGCAACTTAATGGGTCTCATTATGACATTTCCATAAATGCATATCATTATATATTGCTCGTGTTCACCTCCTCTACCACCCCCTCATGACCTCCCCTACATCCCATCCTGCCCCTCCCCACCAATGGTCCCCCTTCTACTTGAATGTCTTGCGTGTATAGCTCTCCCTGTTTACATATTTATCACACACACACACACTCAAACACACACACACACACACACACACACACACACACACACACACACACAAGGGCAAACCATGTGATATTTAAGGAACTCCTTTAAAAACATGATAAACACTTTCTGATTTTCCAGAAATGTCCCGAATTGGGCATGTGATGCCTTGAATTTGTCTTTTTCTCTCTATATGCGCTCTAGGGTTATCAGACATGGCCATCCCAAGCCACATGATTTTTGTACTTTCTGTTGTTGCCATAGCCACTAAATGCTATGGCTGTCTTCCAGCACTTTGCTTTTCATCTGCATTCCATCTCATACCATGAGTAATCTGAGTCCCAATCTTCCCTCTAGCAAGAAGGTTGTCCGTGTGTTCTCTTTGTTGTAGCCAGCTCATTCCCTTTTAAATTGGTCTATGAATCAGGAACCTGGAAAGACAGATGGAACCCAAAAAGTGTGATTAAAGGAAGTCTACTGAAAGCACTATTTATAAACATGTGACAAGACATTGGGAAGCCAGAAGAGATGATGGAGTACCCCAGAGCTAGCAACAGCAGGAAGCCATTACCATTTCTAAACTAGAAAAATCAAGGAGAGGAAGCTCTGACTCAAACCAATTGGAGATGCAGTAGCAGGAGACTTTCTGGAAGGAGCTGTAGCCTTCACACTTAAGAATGCATAATCTGTCACTACTTGAGAAGCAACCAAGGGCATTAGTCTGTCAGCCTTCCCCTGTACTCCTGTTTTGTAGTCTCTTGCCCAGGCCCACCTGGAAACCACATTAATGCTGGTGATAAAGGTCAAGATCTTGGGATACATAGCAGAGTGCAAAAAAGATGGCAAATGGATCTGAAAAAACAAAGATCATGTGGCTTAGTCGATCTTCCTTTCTCCCCATCAACACCTACTACTGTCCTCTTTTTTCATAAGAAAAACTCATTTTCCCAAAATAGGACATAGACACAAGCCTTCATCAGCTAATACAGCATCATGGGGTTTATCTCAGTTGTTAGAGTGCTGCTCCACTCTCTCTGAGGACTTAGGTTTAACCCCCAGCACCATACAAACAGGAGAAAGATGTGGCAATCCACTCCCGAAGTAATGCTGAAATAATCAGCAATTTAAAACCCTGTAAGAGTTGCTAAGAGTCGGCTCCTAACAACAATTTTGTCACATTTTTACCTAAAAACTAAAACATTAGCCACCCCTAATATTCATGAAGACTATAGATATTTAAAAAGAAAAAGAAAAAGAAAAACAGATGGTCAATTTAAATAAAACTTTGCTGCTATTGTCCCAAATGGACAATATGCAGCACAGTATATTCCTCTGACTTCTTAGCATCTATGTGCCTTGTATCTGGTTTGTTCTGTCTATGGGACAATTGGAGTTCCCAGAAGGAAAATGGTTATCAGGTAGAGATGGGCTTTAGAAAACATTACATGCCAGGGTAGCTTACACAGAAGGACAAACCAGGAGCTACTGAGCTTGGTTTTTGTCAGTGTCAGGATCCAATTTCAGAGACATTACATGAAAGACATGTATCATGATCAGCAGGCTCTAGTCTATCCTTAGAGGGAAGTAAGATCCTGCCCCAGAGAAAGGACTGCATAAAAACTAGGTGTAGGGGCTGGTTAGAGCACCAACTTGTTAGGCTGGTGTTCAGGGCTGAGATTTTATCTAGAAACAGTGCAGAAGGTCAAATAGACTGTCTTTTCACAGTAATAACTACTGGAAGAGACTGGAAGTAGACCAGTGCTCATGTGGCTTACTTTTAATCAACAAATTTGATCATTACTATGTGCTGAGTACTGTACTGAAAACTGGAGATGCACTGTTAAAGAAAAGATACATCTTTATGGTGGTTGGGTAGAAGTGAGGAAGACAGAATTCAGATAAAATAATTCAAATGGTTAACTAATTATTACAGTAAAACATACTGTGGAGAAGGATCAGTGACAGCAGAGCATACAACAGAAAGCCTTGCCTATTCAACAGGAGACCATACCTATTCTAGACAGTGGGGGAAGACATCTCAGGGAGACAAATTATTTCAGATAATTAGTTGGGAGGTGTGAGAGCAGCAAACCACTTCCAGGTGCCAATTCTTCAAGGTAAAAGAGCTTCTGATCACTGTCCTACCTGATACCCTCTGCCAAGCTCTAGATTGGACAGCACAGAGCCAGACAGAAGGCTGGCTTCTAGAGGAGATAGTAACTGCTTTTTCAGGGGTGTATAGTTACCAATGGTGGCTCCATTGTCATTTCCTCTGTGTTTTTAGGATTTCTGTGTGTGTGTGTGTGTGTGTGTGTGTGTGTGTGTGTGTGTTCGTGGGTGTGCACGCCTATGTGAGAGAGACACAGTGTGACAACACTTCTATGTTTCTGTCTCCACTGGTATTTTCTTGTTTGCCCAAAAATTTAAGCCTAGAATCCAATCCCAGCAGTGATTGAAAGTGGATTTCAGGTTCTCCAGGCAGATGCTAAACTCTCTTACAGTATTTGTGACCATCCCTTCCTTCTTGGTGTCTGTGTCTGCTCAGCTTTCGACGCTGCATCAGGGCTAAGAACTCAAACTTTGAGGTCATATAACCCTAGGTTCCAATCCTGGCTTCCCTAATTAGTAGCTGTATGACTTTGGGCAAGTTCCTTAATGTTGCTTAGCTTCAGTTTTCCCAATTATAAAAGGAGGATAATAATAGGACTGCCTCATAGGGTTATTTGTGAGAATAAAATGAGCTGTACCACTATAAATGGAAACTAATTATTATGCACTTTTCTCTTTTCACCCTGTGGACCTGATAAAATCTCACTACTGAATTTTAAAACTCATCATTCACTAGGACACAGACTTCAGTTACTCTCAGGTGCTTCTCACTTATGTCCACTTCCCACAATCACCTCATCCAACGTCATTCTCCAGGACCCACTAAAAGGATCAGCAACCAAGTCAACGCCCATTCATCTCCATAAACTGTTCTAAAGTGAATAAAGGGTTTTTGTAGGGTTTATTTATTTATTTTTTGCATTTATGGAACAATTTTATGTAAACTCTTCTTAATTTTAAAGTCACATGGATATAACATTATGCATTTCTATCTCTGAAAAATAAGGGTAGTAAGTCGCTTAGTACTAACGCTAATGTTTTTCTATGGATGTATGGGCCTGAATGGGAACAAAATGTTTTCCCCACCTGGAACTATAGAATCTTTTGAAGTTCTTTTAGAGAAATGAGAAGCAAGCTAAATAACAAAACAACAAGTTCTAGTTTCACATGATTTGCAAGCTATTTTCCCAGGTTTGTTGATAGGTCTGAGATGGTATGGCATGTGACTGGTATTTCAAGGAAAAAAGAGAATAATGGTCTGTATTCTTTACATTTTAATTTTTAGAATGTATTTACTTATGCTAGTTTCTTACTTACATTCTGGATCATACAATAAGGTTCTTGATTAGATATAAGTTTTTATTGTGACAATGAAAACATTTAAAATAATATTTCTCTAAACTTATTTTGAAACAATATTAAATTTACAGGCAAGTTGGAAAGGGAGTACAGAGAATTCTTGTATACTTTCCACTTAGCTTCTCCTAATTTTACCATTGTATTCAAATGTGGAACATTATCAAACCTAAGATGTCAACATTGGCACAGAATCATTCACCAAACCACAGGCTTTATTTGAATTTCCTCAGTTTTTTTAATTTATGGTCTTTCTCTGCTTCAGGATTCAGTGGAATAGCACATTGCACTTAGTCATCATGACAGTTTAGTCTCTCCACTCTGTGACAGTTGCTCAGGCTTTCATGTTTTCCATTGACTCCACACTTTTGAAAAATACTAGCCAGATATTTTGTAGAAAATCTCTCAGTTTGGATTTACTTGCTGTTTTCTTATGATTCAGCTGGGGGTATGGTTTTTTAGAAGAAAAACACAGAGATGAAGGACTGTTCTCATTGCATCTTATCAGGGATACATGACGGTAATATGTACTGAAATTTATTAGTGGTGACGTTAATCTTGATCACTTGGTTAAGGCTGTGTCTTCCAGAATTTTCTACTATAAATGTACTTCTCCGCCTTTTCATACTCTATTAGTTAGAAATGAGTTACTAAGTTCAGTAAGCACTCAAGTACTGTGTTGTGGTTTAGATATGAAGTGTCTCCCTGAAAGGCTCTTGTGGTAAATGGCTTGGTCCCCACTTTGTAGCACTGTGGAGAGGTGATTGGGTCATGAGGGCACTAATTTCATCAATGGGTTAATCCATTGGTGAATTCATAGCTGAATGCCTATGAAGGCTATTAGAAGGTTGGGCCTAGTAGGAGGAAGTGGGGTCCCTAAGGGCATGACTTTGGAGGGTATGTCTTGTCCCAGCACCCTTCCTCTCTGGGCCTCCCCTGCTTCCCAGCCACCATGAGGTGAGCAACTTTCCTCTACCCTGCACTTCCACCATGATATTTCTGTCCTGACACAGGCCTAAAAGCAATGGTGCCAGTGGACCATGGATTGAAACCCCTTAAACCATGAGCCAAATGTATCTTTTCTCCGTTTTTCTCAGGCATACCTCTCACAGCAACAGATACTGACTAACACAGACTGTTACAGATCCTGGAGGGAGGAGTATCAAAGAACTGTGTGGACATGTGTTAAAATCACCAATGAATATAATAATTATTTGGGGGAAGATACATTCTGACTATATAGCCTTTTTCTTGTTAATGTTTCACTCACTAATTTTAGCACTCATCTTGAGTCTTACCCACAACAATTATTACTAAGATGTTCAAATGGTGATTTTTCTATTGCCTCATTCCTTCTACATTTATTATTTGGAATTGTGGATTTTTTGGTAACTGTTTCCCCTTCTCCCCCATTTGTTTATTTAATCATTATTTACATCAGTGTGGACAAATGAATATTTATTTTATTCTTGGAGCTATGTTGTTCATTTTATTGCTCTAATTGTTCCAGACTTGGCCAATGAAAACTTTTTCTTTCTATATCATCTGTCCATCTTTCAATCCACATGAGTTCATACCAATAACTTTAACTCTTCTAGCACCACTGGGTTCATTCTAGCATTTCTCCTCTCGCTGATTTCTAACTTATTTTCTCTGACAATGAGAAACATGATTTCCATGATCGAGAGTTTATCTGCTTATGTGTCCAACACTGGCCTACCTGTAAAGTGGGACTGGAATTGCTAACCTATCACAATTGATAATCTGTACTTTTGTGCAAAACACAAATAGAACACAAGGATTGAGTACAATTCCTTTTGTCTTTAATCTCACAGTTTTCAGTAAAAATACTGTTTTTCAAATTTACTGAAGTCAGCTCTTCCCCACTCCCATGCTGTTGTGGTGTACAGTTAGATTCATTTGCATACTCTGCATTTATCTTGATTTATTTTTTTAAAAATTTGCCTACAGTAAAGTTTACAGTAAAGTAAACAGTTCAGTGGGTTTTACCAAGCACTCAGTCATGTGCTTACCACCATAGCACCATACAGAACTGGGAGAAGGATGTGCCAATCCATTCCTGAAACAGTCTGTCACTGAAAACCCTATAAGGGTTGCTATGAGTCACACCTGACTCCATAGCACCTAACAACAACAACAACAACCATACTGAGCAGTTTCATTGCCCTAAAATTCCCTCACATAGCCCTTCTGGAGTGAATTCTCACTTCCTGCCTCAGCACCTTATAACAGATTCAGGCAATAAAACATATTAGGATCATTTTGGCCAAAATATTTTTTTTTTGTATTTTGAATGTATAAAAGTTATGCACATAGTTTTTTGCTTAATAGTGGAGAAATGTGTAGTATGAAAAGCTAATCTCCCTCAGTTGTGTTTGCCTGTGTGAGACATAAGTCCTATTACTTTGCTCTTCATTAGCATGCCTTTGTGTGGCCCAGTTTTGGACATTTAAATCTGGATGTCTCTCCTTGTAGTTAAACATTTGTAGCCCCACTGCTGGAGGTAACCATTACTGGCTCCTTTGTGTTTCATCTGAGACAGCAGAGAGACACATTACTTATGGCAAAGCCTGGGGTGGAACTCATAGTTGGGACTCCTGGCTGTAGTTCTTCCTACTTCCTGGTGTTAAGGGGCATGTGCTCAAATCAATCTACCACCAAATGTAGGCAGGTGTGAGACACAGAACTTGTCAAACACCCACAAACTGCTAAGTATGCTGCCATGACCTTAGCTGCTACCCTTGCAGAGGGAAGGGCGTTTGTGTACTTTGTGTGTTGGGGGAAGGTCTCAATCCTGATGACTTTTACTTTCCATGTTATGCCATACAGAGCTATTTAAAATGAATAAACAACAACAACAGAACCTTTCCTCTCTGGATGCAGTAGAAATTTAGCCAGGATTGACAGGAACACTTGCAGACAAAAGGCTACAGCAAAGACTTCCTCGTGGAAGTTCTTTATTTGCAAAGACTTGAGTACTAGCAAGTAGCACAACAGTATAGAACAATAAAAGAATCACTGGTAAAATGTGTCCTCTTAAAAATAAACTTTGAGGAACTGAAGAAAATGAGAAATTCCTAGTTTATTTACTATCTGTGATAACAGGAAGCAGTTCCCACACTAGACCACTATGGCCCTCAGAGGAAAGAGTGGTTAGGGGAGAACGTGCAAGGCAACCTGACATTAGAGGTGGAGCTGCCTCGGATCGGCAGGATGCCACCTGAGGCCTGCTGGTGGAAGATTTCACAGCATCTGGAGAATAAGCCCTCTGCCCTCTGTCACACTAGGCTTCAGTGATAGCCAAGGGCACTTAAAATTTGACACAGATATTTAAACTTACATTAATACCATTGTGCAATTTTAGTTTTCTGAACTAATCTGTTGATTGCTTGAGTAAAATGAACTCTTTAATGTCTGTTAAAGAGTCATACCTGAGTGGGGTGGAACTTGCTAACATGTTGTCACAACCCCTGGTATCCAGTGTGAACCAGTTGGGATTACATGCCCAGCCAGGTGCCCAAACAGGCCCAATTCTATGGAAACCTACCCTCCTTATATGTAGGAAACAAAAACCCCAAATGGCAAGATGTAGAAAACTTTCCAAGTGTAGTAATATAGACACCATTTTTGGATCTCAAACTGGTTAGTTGTGTTTTGACATTAATCATACATCCCACAGAGCATTCCTAACTATTCTAAAGATTGCTTGAGGGACATTTGAAATAGACTATTTTCCTCTCATGTTTTCACACCACCCACATTTTCTTAAGATAAATTATTTGCCTTTCATAGTTTGAGATGTTCCTTGTCTTTCTCAGGATATAAGAATTTAAGTAAGTGGTCTTTTTTTGTTTTTTTGTTTTTTTTTTTGTAATTTTTTGAAACAGGGTCTCACTAAATTATACAGACTGTTTCGTTTCTGGTCTTGAATTTGCGATCCTCCTGCCTCTGCCTCCCAAATCGCTGGGATTACAGGCGTGTGCCACTGTGCCTGGCTAAGTAAATGGTCTTAACACTGTTACATTCCAGGGATGTTTACTTCTCTATCAACCTGAATTTACCTTAAACTCTTTCCCTTTCTTAAAAAATAATTAGTGGTGATTAGGGAAAGATGGTGGACAGATAGCACACACCTTCTGACCCAGAGTAAAAGAAAACCTTAAACAATAGTTTAGAACACAATGGCTAGACAGACAAAGTAATAAATTAGATTAGAGATAGCAGAGAGAACTGGGGTGGGGAACAAGATCGCAAATCAAAGCCCAGAAGATCTACACAAAAAGCAGCAGCTGAGTTGCCATTTCCTGGATCTCCTGGATTGCAGAACACTGAGAGAATCCAACTCAGAGAAGAATGCACATGCACATCCACAGGTACTTGATTCCTAACTGAGTACAACCTTGGCATCATGCCAATATCCTGCCCACAGGACACAGACAGCACTCTCCACAGAGAAGAACTGGTGAGTTAACCTGAAGCATCAGGCCTAGTGGCCATCGCTACGCGGTGCTGCATGTGCAGGTGGTGAGTCTACAGTGTTGCAAAAGCCTCATGCAGGAGTTCAGGCCTCAGATCCACCAGAGGTGAGATGGGATGATAAATCCCATCCATCCCAACGTGGGTGCGGGGAATGAAAGAAGTAGGGGCTGAGAGAACATATGCCAGCAGAGTGCACCCAGACACTAGTGGTATGGCTCCCTCCCTCCTGTTGTAGCAGGGCAGTTGCATGGCACGACTTCCACATGGACACACAGGCACATGGACACTTGGACCCCAGATCCACAGACAGCGATTCACTGCACTGTGGAATCAGCTAGTACCTGTGGAAGTGACTGAGTCCCACGTGGACAGTGTGACCACGATCCTACAGGGAGTCCAGCGGTGTGCTTTGTTCCAGGGCAGTTTCAGGCCTGCCGGACACATGGGCAGACAGGCTGCAGATTCACTGGGAGTGGTCGGATATCATCCTGCCCACCACAAGGCGGGAGTGGAAAGACTACAATGGGATTCGGAACACACAAGTGGATAGAGTCTGGCGTTAAGACCTAACTTCTGCAGCCACGTGCTCCTGCCATAGGCATTGGGGCAGTGATCTCTGAGTTGGGATCACAGCGCCCGAACTCCGTGGGGTAGGTAAAATTCCTGGAAGGTCACCACAGGTTGCACTGTCTCTCTGACAATACAATAGGGGCAGATCATTCCACAGTGGCCCACTTCAGCCTGAGAGACTGTGTGGCTACCCACCATATCCACCTGGCCAAGGGAAGCTGCACAGAAGCCCTGCCCCATAACCCAGCCTGCTCCTAACAAGAGAACTGGCGGGGAAAATCCCTTTTCCTGCAGCAAGGACAGCTGCCTGAAGGAAGAGAGACAGGACCCTCGTAGAAAACTAAAGACTGCTGTGGATAGTGTGAAAACCACTGTACTCTGAGCTCTCTAGTGTAAACTACTCCCTTATTCACTTTATTGTTCAGATAGCTCTTGTGAGGGTATTCAGGTGTTTCTGTGTGTGTGTGTGTGTGTGTGTGTGTGTGTGTGTGTGTGTGTGTATGTATCTTTTCTCTATATATTTGTATTTGTTTTAGTTTATTATTTTATATTTTAATTTTAATTTCTATTAGTCTCTGTTCTCTCTTTTTTCCTCTTCTTTCCCCATACCCTCTCCCTCCTCACTGCCCAGTAGAGAAATAGAATCTGCTGCCTCCCCATATCCCAACCCCATTGGAAGTGAATTGGAGGGTGGGAAACTGGGGAGTGGAGAGTCCAGGATGCAGATAAGAGTGTCACAAGATGATGGTCCACTGAACTTAGGAGAACTGATTAAAAACTAAGACCATTTGGAGTTGAGTAGGGCTGGTGAACCAGAATAAGAGCTCCACAGACCAGACAACAGAGGAATCATGCTGTGCCCAGTGAACCAATCAGAGACTGGGATCTCAGGGATCAGAGGGAATCTGAATGGGACAAAACTGAATTCAGAGCCTGTACCAGATCCTTGTCTAGGGTTCTGAAGCTGCAAAATATGGGGTTAAAGAGTGAAAATAAAGTGCCAGAGATTCATCATCACACAAATTCAAAGGAACAACAGAGGGAGAATTTCTCACACCTGGGGGAGACAAAACCAAATTCCTGGACCAAATAATGGGTAAGCAAAGTCAGAAGACTACAAAAAAAAAAAAAAAAAAAAAAAAAAAAAAAAAAAAAAAAAAAAAAAAAAAAAAAAAAAAAAAAAAAAAAAAAAAAAAAAAAAAACACAAAAAGGCAAACTGGATGTGAAGACTCCACTGACAAAATACCTCCAATGAATCCCAACTCCTAGAGATCTCTGAATTGGAATTCAGAGTTTTTGTTACTAATATGCTAAGAGAAATCAAAACTAACACCACCAGCACCCTCAAAATTCTTGAAAAGAAGGTATCTCATCTGGAGTCCATATTCTCTTCACAGCTAGAAATGATTAGGAAAAATCAAGCAGGAATCCTTGACATGAAAACCAAGCTAAATGAATTAAACTCTGCAAAAGAATCCTTTTCACAGAGACTGGATGAAGCTGAGCTACAAATTTCAGACTCTGAGAATTCAATCCAAGAAATTAAATACGTACAGTCAGAAATGGAAATAATGATGAAGGAAATTTAAAAAGATTTCCAAGAAGCCTCAGACAGAATGAAAAAATGAAACTCAAGAATTCAGGGTGTCTCTGAGTGGGAGGAAAGGTCCACCAGAGGATTAGGAAATCTAGTTTATGATATCCTCAAGGAAAATTTTCCAGAGATAATACAGGATCTGGATACATACACAACTGAAACGTTCAGGACCCCACCCAGAGTAGACCAAAATAGGTCCTCCCTAAGACATATCATAGCATGAATGCTTTCATTAGATACCAGAGAAACTATTTTGAAAGCAGCAAAAGAGAAATCCCAGATAACTTTTAAAGGAACACCCATTAAAATTGCTGCAGACTTCTCCACATCAACATTGAAAGCTAGAAAGGCCTGGTCACAGATAATCCACGTCCTAAAAAAGAACAACTTCCAACAAAGAATACAATATCCAGTAAAGTTATCTTTGAAAATAGATGAGGAGCATAAGACATTCCATGGTATTGACACATTCAAACGATTTGCAAACACCAACCCAGATCTACAGAGGATTGTAAATCAATTACCACATCCAGATGAGATAAGACAACCTTATATAGAAAACTTAAAGAATTGAATAGCTGAACTGAATGGAAACTAAGAATGGAACAAAACAACCATGACACAAAACCCAGTAACATGTAATGACTGGATGCATAACAATAGTCACTTCTCAATAATCACTATTAATTAAATGGTCTTAACTCACCAATTAAGAGACAGAGATTTGTTAATTGGATGAAAAAACATAAGCCCTCAATATGTAGTATTTAAAAAACTCATCTAACTCACAAAGACTGCAATAGACTGAGAATTAAGGGCTGGAAAACAATATACCAAGAAGGGGGGAAACAAACAAACAAAAAAAGCTGATGTTGCAATTCTAATATCAGATGGATTAGTTTTCAATCCAAAGCTAATTAGAAGAGATAAATAAGGGCACTACATATTACTAAAAGGAACAATCAACCAGCAATCAATAATGCTTCTAAATATATACACTCCAAATACTGGGGCAACTAGCTTTATAAGAAGAACTTTATGGGACATAAAGAACTTTATTGGACCAGACATAATAGTTAGGGATACTTCAATACCCCACTTTTGCCAAGAGACAGGTCATCCAAACAAAATCAACAGAGAAACAACAAACATAATCTCCACCCTAAACCAATTGGATCTCACAGATACATACAGAATATTCCATCCCCACCATTGGGAATACATATTCTTCTCAGATCAACATGGAATGGTTTCCAAGATAGGCCATATGCTAGTCCATAAGAATTCCCTCAATAAATACAAAAAAGTAGAAATTATCCCCTGTTCCTTATAAGACCACAACGGAATAAAATTGGAACTCAAAAGCAAGAATAATTCCAGAAATTTTACAAACTCATGGACACTAAATAATACACTGCTGAATGACCAATGGGTTGTTGATGAAATCAAAATGGAATTTAGAAAATTCCTGCAACCAAATGATGATGAAAACACATCCTACCAAAACATATGGGATACAGCAAAGGTAGTTTTAAGAGGCAGTTTTAAGTTTATAGCATTAGGTGCCTTCATCAATAAGGTAAAGAAGAGCCAAATAAATAACCTAATGAGGCACCTTAAGACACTAGAAAATCTACAACAAATCAATCCTAAAAGAAGCATCCAGAAAGAAATTACAAAAATAAAGGGAGAAATATTGCAATTAGAATCTAAAAAGATAATTAAAAAATTAATAAGACTAAGAGCTGGTTCTTTGAAAAGATTAATAAAATAAATACTCCTCTGGCCAATCACATCAAAAAGAAAAAGGAAAAAACTAACATAGTAAAGATTAGGAAGGAAAACAGGTCCATAACCACCGACTACAATGAAATACAGAAAATCGTCAGGGATTTCTATGAGAGATTGCATTCCCAAAAATATGAAAATGCAGAAGAAATGGGTAGATTTATTAACACATATGACTTACCAAAACTAACCCCTGAAGGCACAAGTGACCTAAACAAGCCCATTACATATGCAGAAATAAAAAAGGTAATAAAAAGTCTCCCAACAAAGAAGAACCCAGGTCCTGATGGGTTCCCAGCAGAATTTTACCAAACTTTCAAAGAAGATATAATACCTGTCTTCCTCAAATTATTCCAAAAAGTAGAAAAGGAGGGAACACTCCCAAACTCATTCTACAAAGCTACCATCACCCTGATACCTAAACCAGGAAAAGATTCATCTAAGATGGAGAATTATAGACACATTTCCCTTATGAATAGAGATGCAAAAATCCTTAACAAAATCCTGGCAAACCAAATCCAGCATCATATTAAAAAGATTATTCACCATGACCAAGTGGGATTTATTCCACAGATGCAAGGCTGGTTCAATATACTGAAATCAATTAATGTAATCCAACATATCAAGGGACTGGCAAATAAAAATCACATGATCATCTCAATTGATGCTGAAAAGGCCTTTGACAAAGTGCAACACCTTTTCGTGATAAAAACCCTCAAAAAGATAGGTATAACAGACAAATACCTTAACATCATAAAAGCCATCTATGACAGACCTACAGCAAACATTATATTAAATGGAGAAAAACAGAAACCATTTCCTCTTAGATCCAAAACAAGACAAATATGTCCACTCTCTCCTATTCTATTTAACATAGTAATTGAAGTCTTCACCAGGGCAATCAGACAAGAGAAAGAAATAAAAGGAATACAGATTGGCAATGAAGAGGTCAAACTATCCTTATTTGGAGATGACATGATACTATACCTAAAAGACCCCAGAATCTCATCCAGAAAACTTTTAAATCTAATCAACTCCTTAAGCAAAGTGGCAGGATATAAAATCAACACATAAAAATCAATAGCTTTCCTTTATACCAACTGTAACCAAGAAGAGAAGGAAATTATGGATACAGTACCTTTCACGATAGCCCACCAGAGAATTAAGTAACTTGGAATCAATCTAAAGAAAGACCCTTCAGATCTCTACACGGAAATTTTCAACACATTAAAGAAAGAAATCACAGAGGATACTAAAAAATGGAAGGACCTTTCCTGCTCCTGGATAGGGAGAATCAATATAGTAAAAATGGCTATCCTCCAAAAGCAATTTATAGATTTAATGCAATACCCATTAAAATTCCATTGATAGCCTTTACAGAAATAGAAAAAACGATCCAAAATTCATATGGAATCACAAAAGACCACATATCGCCAAAATACTCTTAACCTGCAAAACTAGTGCAGGTGGAATCACAATCCCTGACTTTAAGCTATACTACAGGGGCACTTGTGGCAAAAACAGCTTGGTACTAGCACAAAAATAGGCCTGAAGACATGTGAAACAGTATAGAAGATCCAGAAATACCCCAACACACCTATAGCCACCTAATTTTCAACAACGAGCAAAGCAAGTAAATTGGAAAAAGATAGCCTTTTCAATAAATGGTGCTGGGAAACATGGGCATCCACTTGCAGAAAAATGAAAACTGACCCACATCTCTCACTATGCATGAGAGTTAACTCAGAATGGATAAAAGACTGCAACATAAAACCAGTATCTTTAAAACTAATAGAAGATAGGATAGGCAATATGCTACAACATATAGGCATAGGAAAGTATTTCCTTAATAGGACTCCAATTGCTTAAGAAATGGCAACAAGAATAGATAAATGGGATTACATGAAATTAAAAAGCTTCTGTACAGCAAAGGAAACAATTAACAGAGTCAAGAAAATCCCCACTGAGTGGGAAAACATTTTCACATCCTATACATCAGACAGAGGTCTAATTACCAGAATTTATAAAGAACTTAAGAAAAAAATACCCAAGAAAACAAATAACCCAATACACAAATGGACAAAGGAACTGAGCAGACAGTTCTCAAATGAAGAGGCTTGTAAAACCATGAAGCACATGAGAAAATGCTCTATATCCCTAGCCATTAGGGAAATGCAAATTAAAACAACTCTGAGATTCCACCTTACTCCAGCAAGAATGGCCAAGATCAATAAAACAAATGACAACAAATGCTGGCAAGGTTGCGGAGAAAAGGGAACAATCCTACACTGCTGGTGGAGCTGTAAATTAGTCCAACCACTCTGGAAATCAATATGGAGGTATCTTAAAAAACCAAAAATAGATCTATCGTATGACCCAGCTATAACACTATTGGGAATTTACCCAAAGGGAGAGGTGTCATCATACCACAAAGACACCTGCATCTCCATGTTCAATGCAGCACTTTTCACAATAGCAATGATATGGAATCAAACAAAGTGCCCATCAACAGAAGAATGGATAAAAAACTATGGCACATATACACAGTGGGATACTACTCAGCAATCAGGCTTGACACTTCCATCTCTTTAAACATTTTACCAAAAAATTTTGATTAATATGTAAAGATAATTGTACATATTTATGAGGTGCAGTATGATTTTCTTTGGATTTTCATAGTTTCATTCTGTATTTTACACTTGTTGTCTCCCTCTTTACCCCTCTATGCTATTACCTCTCCTTTCCACATTCCTCATCACCATCTCCCTCTCACTAGTCCCTTCCCCTCTATGTTGGGTCTGCTTATATTTTCCAATCTTAGATATATGCCATTATATATGTAAATAGTCAACATTTGCCTTATCATTTATGTGTGTGTGTTGTCTTTTTTTAATATATGTGTGGTTTTCTTTTTCCTAGAAACATCAGAAGACCATTTATACTCAAATTATGGCCCTTTACTCCTATAAAGCTCAGTGTATATTTCCTTAGAATATGAATGCTGTCTAATAAAATTACAGAATAGTTATCAATTTTGGCAGATTTAACATTAATATAAAACTCTAGTCTATCAAAAGTATTCAAATTTTGTTGGTGTCTCACCCAGTAATGTCCTTAGTGAGGTTCTATCCACTCCTGCCCCATTCAAACTCCAGTTTAGAGTCAGTTTTTGCTCTTGTCACCTCTCTTTAGCTTCTTTTAATGTGGACTATTTCCCACAGACTTTCTCTCTTTTATGGCATTGACATTTTTTATGAATACAGTACCTTTTCTCTTTTCAACAAAATGTTCTTATTTTAGGTTGTTCTAGTGTTTTCTCATGATTGATTCATATTATGCTTCTTAGTCTGGAATATGGTCTATGAGATGTTGTATCCTGTGTTTAACACATTTAGCAGCATGAGATATCCATTTGTCCTATATTGGTGATATTAATTTGGATTGACCAGTAAAAATTCTGCCCAATTTACTCACTGTAAATTTACTATTTTCCCCCATTATAATTAATAAGCAATATGTGGGGAGATAAATTAAGACAATGAAAATATCCTTCTGAAGGAAATTTCCTCCTAGATTTAATATCCATTGATGGTTCCTGCCTAAATCAATCTGCACTGTGATTACTGAAAAATGATAATTTTCCAACTTGTACATCCCTTCACATTTATCAGCTAGGACTCAGCTTTCAAGTGTAATCAAGAGCCTTCTTTTCTCTACTATTATTAATTTGTTTATTTATTATAGGTATTAACCCATCATTTTCTATATTTTCAGTGGCTTAAAATTCATAGCCATACTTACTTTGCTACACATACTACCTCAGATTTTGCCAAGAAGAGGTTCTTTAAGATGGCTCCTGTTTTGTGCTTGTTTGTTTAATAGGGTCTCACTGTGTAATCCAGGCTGGCTTTGAACTCATGATCCTCCTGCCTTGACCTCCCCAGTGTTGGGATTACAGGTGCGCACCACTATACCTGGCTCCTGTGTTCTTGTGACACACCCTTCCTCCTCCTCTTCCTCCTCCCTTCCCCCTCCCCTCCCCCTCCCTCTTCCTCCTCTTCTTCTTCTTCTTCTTTGTCGTCGTCATCATCGTCGTCTTCGTCTTCTTCTCCTCCTCTTCCTTCTCCTCCTCCTCCTCCTCCTTCTTCTTCCCTTAGTCATTTCTTTGATGAGCTTTGGTTACTTTTACTGGAGAAGTAGTAAAAGTATTATGTTTGATAATTTTTATCAAAGTACCTTTGCTTCTTAGCTGTTTCAGTGGGTAGTTACAAATATACACCTGCAAATACACTTACATATATAGTTATATGCATCACATATACATGCATACATACATACCATATACATATTTTATAAGCCATAGTCACACCCGAGATTTCCATTTCTAATCTATCCTCCTTAGAATTCTTTCTTGTCTTCCACTCCATATTTTATATACTTTCTTCCTCAGTGATATCTTTCTCAGTAATATCATCACATTTGCTTATATGCCCAATCCTATGCTACTGTTTATTCTAAAATAATTCCATAATTACCATATATTCTCAAATCTAGTCCACACCCAAATCTAATACATACTCAGGTTTTGGCAAGTCCTAAAGTGGAAAATAGTCTGAAATTCTAATTCATTCCTTTCCTTCAACTGCTCCATGTCCAGAGGGCAATTGAATAAATATGATAATGAAGTGATGAAGAGCACTGATAATGCTTCAGTTATGAGTGATGACAACAAGTGTGAGGAAAAATTATAATAAATTATTGCATTGTATTGTTTTTATATGTACAGTGGTTCTATAATTTTCCTAAAAACTGGCTCTTGACCATGAATCTAATTCACATGTGATTCTAATTGTGTGTGATTTCTTTCAACCTTTTAAAACTATTGAAAGGGTGCAGATTAGATTCAAGAATATATGATATTTTTCCCTACTACTATAACAAGCAAATCTACTGTAATGAGCTCAGGATTCATCTGTAATTCTTCCCTATCCCTCCTGACACAGAATTAAGGGTATAAAAATATTTCATAAATTATTTGGATTCCTTCCATCTCTCCTTCCTTCTGCCTTTGGTCCTTTTTTCCTTTTTTTCCCTCCAGTGTGCTTACAGTATTAATTTGAAATACAATTAGAGTCATTATTTTGGTTTTCTTTCCATTTTTAATTGGTTCTTCTCATTCTTATTGATTGAATTTAATTTTTGAATATGTATAACAAATGTTTTCAAGAGTCAGTATTCTGCAAAAAGATATTCCTAGAGAAGTGTTACTTCACCAGGTGTGGTGGCTGATGCTTTTAATCCCAGCTCTTGGGAGGCTGAGGTAAGAGGATCACGAGTTCAAGATCAGTCTAGGCTCCATAGTGAGGATTTGTCTAAAAAGGTCAAAAAACAAATAGTAGTAGCAATAGTAGTAGTAGTAGTAGTAATACTAGTAGTTACTCCTTTGCCATCTCTTCTACTCCATTTTCCTCAATCCTTTGTAGGTCATAGATTTCATTGTTAGCTAAATTTATCTTTAATCTTTCTTTCTTTCTTTCTTT
>VMDO01032244.1:0-19176 GCA_007922755.1 Pedetes capensis | reverse complement strand
TTCCCACTATGTTTCTTTCCTGCTTGGTCTTGGAGCACTTTGATGTTACGTTTCTCTTGACTTACTCCATATGGTTTTGATTGTATTTTGTTGTGGCTGTTGCTATTGTGTGTGGTGCTGGGGATTAAACCTGGGGCGTGTGCATGCTAGGCAAACACTCTACTGCTGAGTTACACCCCTAAATCTTGATCACATGCTTTTACATCCTTTATATCTTTCTAAGAGATGACACTTTGGAGAGCAAAGAGGGACTCTTGCTCATTTGTTATATCAACAGCACAGAGGTTGGAGAATAACACACAATTTCAATATTTGGAGCTTCCTTGCTGTGGGAGTACAGAAGAAATTCTTACAGGTCCCTTTCTGCAAGGAACATACGATCAAATTGGGGAGGATAAATTAGATACATGAAAAACAAAGCTTAGATAGAACTTCAAAAGTCCAAAATGATAAGAGGCTCAAGATCACGAGGGAATGAAAAGGAAAATCTTAAGTATTCTACTAAGATACAGCCTCCTCCAATTTTCCAAGTCCCCCCTCACCTTCCCTTGACACCAAATCGATAGTTTTGAGGTGCTCAGATGTAGCATTTGGCCTTCTTTTCTTTCAGAAGTCTAAATTTAGTTTTGACTTATTTATTTATTTTTTGTAGTACTGGAGTTGAGCCAAAGGTCTCACACATGCTTTGCAAGCACTTTATCATGGAGCCATAGCCACAGCCCATTTTTTACTTTTTAAGAAAGGGTCTCACTAAGTTGTGCAAACTATCTCTGACCTCAAACTTGTGATCCTCCTGCCTCCACCTCCTGAGTCACTGGGATTACAGGCATGCGCCATTATGTCTGGCTAAAGAATCTATATTTAAAATTAGAATAATACTGAAAATATATTCAGTGATGTATGAAGAATAGGATAAAGCTTGAAAAAATAGTTGATGCTAGCAAACACATAGGTGGCTATAATAGTAAGCTACTTAGGAATAAAATAAAGAGGCAAATTCCTGGGGAGCCAAGCACCCACCCCTCACACTGCCATGGATGTTGTGTACAATGGGAAAACACACCCACTGTGACCTCTCAGAAGCCAGTAAGCCAGGGGCTAGAGAAGTTTAAGTGAAATCCACCAGGAAATAGTTCTTGGCAGGACTAAAAACAGAGGGAACAGAAAATTGAATCAGAAACGGGAAAGCCTCAAGGGACCTAAACTCTCTACACAGGTCTAAAATGCTCAGAGAATAACAATGAAGAGACATAAAAAATACCTGGGGGAAATCAAATCACAATCATAAGCAGTTTATTAGGAATAATCTTGGATTGGGCAGTACTTTTTCTTCTTTGAGATCAAGTGGGGGAGTTTGTAACCCAAATACTTCTGATGATGATGACAATATATCTTGTGTATATCCCTTGCTCTCACGATGCTTTCCTCCCAACAGCAGCTTCAGATCCCTGGAAGCTGCCAAAATATATGTTGTTGCTGACATGGCCAAAGGATATTGCGGGGTTAAAATCAATGAGGGTGTAGATCTAGCAGCCAGGACCAGAGGAGGAGCCAGGACCACCAGGGAGCAAAGCAGAGGCTTAAAGTCTCTGTGGTAAGGAAGGAATGAGCAAAGAGACATGTCTCTAATGCATTTTAATATTTTAACCTATTTCCAAATTATAGCTCTGTGCCTATTACCAGCATGCAGACTAGACACATTGTCTCCCATGTTTCATTTTATGGAATAATTTGTGAAGTTTTCTAGCACTCCACTGGCCTGAAAAAATTTTAGGAGTGTTCCTCCAATATCTCAAGGAAGGATTTATCATCGAAGATGGGGATCAAACTATTTCCAAACCTATGGTCCAAGATACAACAACTCAGTAATTTGCAACTTGTGTTCTAGTGATGGCATTAAAAAATCAGGGCAAAAGCTGGTCATTGTTTCAATTGGACCTCCTGTAGTGGTCTACTCATCAAGGGAACCACTTGGGCTTGAAACAAAACTAACCACTTTGGAAATCAATATGGAGGCACCTCAGAAAACTAAAAATAGATCTACCATATGACCCAGCTATAACACTATTGGCAATATACCCAAAGGAAAATGAGTCATCATACCACAGAGACACCTGCGTCTCCATGTTCAATTCAGCTCTTTTCACAATAGCAAGGATATGGAATCAACCAAAGTGCCCGTCAACAGAAGAAAGGATAAAAAAATTATGACACATATGCATAATAGAATACTACTCAGCAATAAAAAAAAATGAAATAATGCCATTTGCAGCAAAATGGATGGAATTGGAGAAAATTATCTTAAATGAATGAACACGAGCCCAAAGAAAGAAATACCACATGTTCTCACTCATATGTGGTAGCTGAATCAAACTTAAAAGAAGAAAAAAATCCTATACATAAATTGGAACATAATAAAAAGCTCATGTAAACTTATCAGAGAAGGGACAATTTATGGAGTGGAAAGTACAAGGGAGGGATCTAGCAAAAGGAAGCAATCATGGGAGAAGATGGGAGGGGGAGGAGGACCAACGAGGGCAAGGAAGGAGAGAGAGGTTGACCTCAAAGTAAACAGCCCAACTTTAATAGTTCAGGAAATAATAATAATACCAATAATATCAAAGGATGGCAATAACGCAAACGGACTACATTACTCATGTAGTACTGCGGAAAATGTAAAAAGATAGATCAGTATAGAAAAAGTTTGGGCTTAAATCAAAATTGGAATGCACATATATAGATAAATATTCCCACAAGAAGACATACAAATAGAAAGGAGGCCATTAGTGGGGGGAGGGGTGAGAGATGGGGGAGGCGGGCAGAGAGGGTAAGGTGGAAGTTTTGTGAGCAATGTACAATGAAACACATATATGGAAATGTCACAATAAAATACATGTCAGAAGGAAACACATTAAGTTGTGCATTAAAAATTTCCAATAAAAAGTAACAAAAAAAGAAAAAATAGACATTATACACATTCTCAAAATCACTAGTTCAATTTTAAACATTTAAAATCATTTAAGCCATGATTAATAGACTCACATTAACCATGGCAAAGACTTTTTTATATATAACTTAGGTAGTAACAATGTTCCAATTTGATTTTTGAAAATTAAAAATAAACATGATTCTAACTGTAAGACAGTGAATTGACTCATGCATTTAATCTCAATACAATATAGCATATTAATAGCCTACAAAAGAAATATCACATGAACTTTGAATTGATATAAAAAAGCATTAGCAAAGTTCAATAACCATTCATAATTAAAAACTCAGCAAAGCCAAAAGATCCAAAATCAATAACAAAAATCAACTGCATAATGTAAACCATAGACTTTGGGTGACTACAATGTATCAGTATAGGTTTATCAACTGTAACAAGTCTAATACCTCATAGGAGATAATTATAAGTGAAGGAGGCTATACATGTGGGGAGCAAGGGAACATGGGATATTGGACATTACTGCACCTTCTTCTTAAATTTGCTGTGACTCTAAACTGACATAAGTAAAGTAAAAACTACTGAATTATATTTCCAAATACTATTAATGAATGCATAGACACTGACATTAGAAATATAGTAGTGTTTACAATCACTTAAAAATTGAAATACTTAGGGACAAATCTAACAAAATACATACATGACTTTTATGTTTTCACTGACAAAATAATTCAAAGATGTAAATAAATGGATTAATAGACTGAAAAAACATATCCATGGATTGGCAAACTCAACATAGGGAATATATAAATTCTAATTGATTTATGGGACGGTGGTCTAGCTCAGTTGGTAGAGTGCTGCTCTGTGCTCTCTGAGGCCCTGGGTTTGATCTCCAGCACTGTAAAAATGAGAGCAGAACCAGGCAGCCCACTCCCAAAACAATCAGCCATTGAAAGCCCTATGGATAGGAGAGAAGCACTGCCGTAATGTCAGTCATGGTATAGTGTCAGGAGTGTTTTGTTCTATTGTACATAGCGTCACTAAGAGTCAGACCTGACTCCATGGAACCTAACAACAACAACAAAGACTGATACATGGATTTAACAGAACTCTTATAAAAGTTTCAACAAGATTGTTTTAGATATAAAGATAATATTATTCTAAAATTCACATTAAAAACGGAAGGAATTAGAACACCCCAAATAATTTTAAAAAGAAGAATAAAGTAGGAAGAATCCGTGTACCTGGTTCAAGAGTTGTTATATAGCTACAGTAGTCAAGACTGTGTGTTATTGGCAGAAGCATGGGCACATGGACCAATGATTCAGAATAAAGATTTCGCAAACAGACCCAACTGATAAGCCCATTTGATTTTTCACAAAGGTAAAGGAGTAATTAGATGGGAGATAGAGAGCCTTTCAAACAATTGATGCTATATTGGAGCAATTGAACATCCGATCCATAAGTGGGAGCAGGGAAGGAAGGTTCTCCTAAGTTTCATATCTGATACAAAAAGTAACTTAAAATGGGCCACAGATTTAAAGGTAATAAGTGTCAGAAAAAACATTAGGAGAAAAATCTTCGGGGTCTAAGATTAGACAATGAATTCTTCAACTTGGCACGAAAACTATGCTCAATAAAAGGAAAAGTTGGTAAGTTAGACTTTAAAACTTTTGTTGCGTAAAAGGATTTGTGAAGAGAAGAAAAGGTAAGCTACAGATTAGGGAAAGTATTTGCAAACAACACAGGTAACAAAGGACTAGCAGCTCGAATATTTGAAGAACCCTCAAAACTCAACAAAAACCACACACACACACACACACACACACACACACACACACACAACTAGAAAAGGGGCAAAAACCATGAGTAGACACTTCATTGAAGTAGGAAATAGGCACAGGAGGCCAAGGCAATGATGCAATGACACAGGCAAGAGATAATGTGACCTGATTTTAACATTACATTTAACACTACATTTAACACTATACGTACATGGATCAAGACATCTCACTGCATCCCATAAGTATGTATCACTTTCATGTTTTTATGTATGAGTTTTTAAAGTAAATGTAAATAAATAACTAAAGGTCACGGTGATTTTAATGAGGATGGGGTAACGGATATAGAGAGAACTTAATTAACTTGGGCTGCACATTCGTGTAGGATTGAAGGAGTGAGCAATCCAGAAGGGAAAGTGAGAAGATGTTGGGGCCACACGAACTGTTAGGTTATCCTGGGTTAATTTCCTGAGCCTTAGGAGACTGGAGGAGGTACAGGGGTGAGGTATAATGAGCTGTGCTTTGGGCAGGGCAAGCTGGAGCTGATCAGGGGAAATGGTAGGGTTTGTACGATGCTGTCTGTACAGCGGGGTCAGGGTGATAAAGCAGGCCTTCTGTCTTTGTCCTCTGGCTCTGTGGATGTCCCTACTAAGCCCACCAAGCTCACGTTGCGTCCAGGCTTGTGTATGCCCCATCTCGACCCCTGGAATGCTACGCCTGAGAGGTCTGCCCTCCTGGCTCCTTCTCATCTGTTGGGTCTCAGCTGATGTATTTCTCCATATAGACCTTGAGCTCCTCATAAACCAGAAATGAGAAATGGACCTCCAGTCACCATCCTACTTAGTTTCATTTTCTTTTTTAAAATCAACTTTAATTATGTACATTCAAGGAATACAACATGGTGTTTTGATATGCACATACACCGTGAAATGACTATTGTAGTCAAACAAATGAATGGTCCTCTCACGTACTTTTTCTATATATAGTAAGAGCACCTAAAATCTACGGGTTTGCCAAATTTTCAGTATACAATATGATTAACTATAGTCTTCACATATATTAGAACTCTGGAATTATTTATTCTGTATAACTACAAACTTGGACGTTAAGGCCTTTATTGGAAAAATCTATCTGAAATTATTGCATTATTAATTTTCTTCTTTATTGTTTGCCTTCCCCCCAGGAAAGTTAAGTCCACTAGAACAGGGATGCTCCACGTCTCATTGTCTACTATTACCTTGGTGCCCAGGACAGGGCACAGCACTGAGTAAGAACTTTTTGACTGGGAGGGAGGAATGGAAGTTAAACCAAAGTTTCTACAAATTATGACTAGCAGGAGAGTTATTAAATTAAAAAAAAGGTCTCTTAACACCAACATGCCGGCAGCCGTAGCACTGTGGTATCCAATCCCTCCAGATCTCAGAAGCTAAGCAGGGTGGGGCCTGGCTAGTACTTGGATGGGATTGGAGAACACTGGGTGCTGTACACTTGGTAGAAGGACCTGGCAGCCCACTCCCAAGAAACAATCAGACATTGAAAACCTTATGAATAACAGAGAAGCACTGATATAGTGCTGGGCATTGCATAGTGTCGGGGAGTGTTTTATCTGTTGTACATAGGGTTGCTATGAGTCGCACCCAACTCAACAGCACATAACACCACCACTAACACACAAAATGTAGCTAAAACTGTCCTTTAAATGTATACCCTCCAGGTAAGAGGAGGTAGTGGTCCTACTAAACACCACACCAGGAATATGCAGTGATGTGCAACACAGTAATATCCAGCCTCCAGGAAAAAGTGGGGAGAAGGACCCACAGATATTATCATGCTAGCTATGATTTCCTCCTGGCCCCTTCCAGGAGAGCATGCCTTCTAAACTCCTGCTGAGGGGACAGGGAACAGGCCTGGAGTGCTGAATACGGAAGTCCAGGGAGACGGCCTTGGAGGAAGAGGAGATAGTGGTGACATCAAACAGGAAGCCTGGAAAGAAACTTCTGTCCATGAGGACTAGTCTGGTCCAGCAGACTTCTCCATCGTTTTCTTTTTTCTTTTTCTTTAACTTTTTATTAGTATTTTAACTGTACATATTTATAGGGTTGGTTGGTTAGGTGCTATTGAGTTGGTTCTGACTCACAGCGACTCTCATAGGGTTTTCAATGGCTGATTGTGTCAGGAGTAGATTGCCAGGTCTTTCTCCTATTTTTGCAGTGCTGAGGATCAAACCAGGTCCTCAGAGACTTCAGGGCAGCACTCTACCAACTGAGCTAAACCCCAGCCCCTTTTATAGGATTGTTGTTGCTAGATGTCATTGAGTCAGTGTCCTACTCATAACGACCCTATGTACAACAGACAAAACACTGTCAGTGCTTTTCTGATATTCATAGGGTTTTCAGTGGCTGATTGTTTTTTGGGAGTGGGTTGCAGGGTCTTCTCCCAAGCCTACAGCACCTGGTGTTCCCAGGCAGGCTCCCATCCAAGTACTAACCAGGCTTGACCCTGCTTAGTTTCCGAGATCTGAGGGGATCGGATGCCACAGTGGTATGGGTGCAGGCATTTATAGGCTAGAGAGTGATAATTCAGTTCATATATATAGTATGTGGGTATCAAATCAGTATTGTTGACACTTCCATCTCCTTAAACATTTTTAAAAAAACATTTTGATTAACATGTAACAATAACTGTACCTATTTGTGAGGTATAGTGTTTTATAAACTGCACACAGTATGGTGGGATTCATTATGGGATTTTCATAGAATGACAACCTGTATTTTGTAGACACCTCTCTCCTGAATGAAGAAATACTGAAAGAATTACTCAAGCAGCTGGCGGAAGTCAGAGAGACCTACGGAGGGTTTGAGAGCCACAAACACTAGAGTAAATATCATGAAGTCCTGCTGCTAAATCCTATCTCTGCAGTTGTCCCCCAGTGATCACTCCCAGTTCCCATGACATTCCTGCCTTCCACATGAATTTCTTTACAATATCCCAGCTACTCATGCTATTTGGGAGCTTATAGCTTGCTATCAAAATTATCTAGAGGAGGAACAAGAAGGAGCAAGGAATGAGAGAGAGGGTGACCTCAAAGTAACCAGCCCAACCTTAGTAGTTCAGGAAATAATTATAATAATACTAATAATACCAAAGAATGGTAATAACACAAATGGGCTAGATTATTCATGTAATACTACTGACAATGTTAAAAAGATAGATCACTACAGAAAAAAGGTTGGACCTAAATCATAATTGGGATGCAAGGGTTTATAGAAAAATATTCCCACAAAAAGACATGCAATACAGAGGAGAGGCGTTTGAGGAGGGCGTGGAAGAAGGGAGAGGAGGTGCACAAGAGGGTAAGGGGGAAGTTTTCTTTATAATGTACAATGAAGGGCTTATATGGAAATGTCACAATGAAATGCATGTCAGAATGAAACACATTAAGTTGTACGTTAGACTTTCCAATAAAAAAATTGTCTAACCTAAACAGGCAACCAGAAAACCATGCCCTGGCCAGGTAACTACACTCTTTCTATCTATTGGATTATTGTACAAATGTGCAGTGTGGTAACATGGAAAGTGATATTTATGCCCTAATATTACCTGAGGCAAGTCTTCTATTAATCTTTTTCTTTTCTCTTTCTCTTCTTTTCTTTCCTCTTCCTTCCTTCTTTCCTCTCTCTTCTTTCTTCCCTCCCTCCCTGTTTCATCTCTCCCTCCCTCTCTCTCCGTCTTCCCCCACCAGTCCCTCCCTCCCTGCTTCCCTCTCTCTTTCTTTGTTCCTTGTATGTAGGGGTTAAACCCAGGGACCCACACACACTAGGCAAGGGCTCTACACTGGGCTCCCCAGCCCCTTTTAATTTTTTTTTTTTTTTAATTTTGGACAGGGTCTCACCACGTTGCACAGGCTGCCCCAGGTCTCCAACTTGGGATCCTCCTGCCTTAGGCTCCAGAGTCGCTGGGATTACAGATGTACACCTGGTGTCTACCTCTGTCTTCTCCCGCTAGCTCCCAGAGGCCTGCTCCCCCTAGTGCTCAGAGCCACACTGGCTCGCTGTGCAGACACAAAAATGGCTGAATGCGAATTCATAGTTTCTGGCACTTGGTACATGCTTTGCAAATGTTTGTTTTGAATAAATATTTGCCCTGTGATTACAACTAAGGAGAGACCATTAAGCATGGATGAGAGAGTGGGGGGAAAAACACCAATGGGAGAAATCCCAAACTTGCTTACATGGCAGGCTGGCCTCTTTGTGACAAGATCTCCTCTTCCCTCCTCCGTCTCCACCCCCAGCTCTCATCCCTACTTCCTGGACTCTGCACTGCAGCCGCACTGACTTAACCTGGAGTGAAGGAGCTGCAGGTCTGGCAAGGTATCCTACATTTTTCTCGCCCACAGAACTTTGTTCATCCAGTTCCCTTTGTCTGGGAAGTCTTTCCTCCTCCCTCCTCTGAATAATCTTTCTCCCTCTGCATGAGCAGGCCCTCCACATCCTCCAGCATCAGTGTGCACAGCACCTGCCAGGAAGGCTTGTGGGGGTCCAGGGTCAGTGCCCACCAGCACTTCACATTGCTCTGTAGTTTTTTCTTCACTCAACCTTCTCCATCTTCCCAGACTGGAGGTCATTTAAATAAGAATCATGTCATATGCATTATTGTCTCCCTGTAAATTATGCTTAGGGCACACATGATACAATTACAGGTACACAGGAGCCTGCAGCCTAGCACTGAGGTGTCCGATCCTGTCAGGTCTCAGAAGCTAAGCAGGGTTGGGCCTGGTTAATACTTGGATGGGAAGCCAGGCACAGTGGCGCACGCTTATAATCCCAGTGGCTTGGGAGGCAGAGACAGGAGGATCGCAAGTTCGAGATCAGAGGCAGTCTGCATAATTTGGTGAGACCCTGTTTCAAAAAAGTAAAAAAAACAAAAAACAAAAAACCACCAAACCTTGGATAGGAGACCACCTGGGGCTTAGGAGAAGGACCTGGCAAACCACTCCCAAAAAACAATCATCGCCACTGAAAACCCTACGAATAGCAGAGAACCACTAACAACATAGTTTTGCCTGTTGTATGGAGGATCACTATGAGTCGGGACACCCACTCGATGGCACCTAACAACAACATATATACATATTTCCTATGAGTGGTAAATTCTTTCTTCCTTCCCGCCTGCCTGCCTTCCTACCTTCCGTCTTTCCTTCCATCTCTCTCTCCTCTCTTTTTCTCTCTCTCTCTCTCCTGGCCATTCTTCCTTCCTTCTTTCTTTCTTTCTTTTCCTTTTTTTGGTGGTGTTAGAGATTGAACCCAGGGCCTTATGCTTAGTAGACAAGCACTCTACCATTGAACCACATCCCCAACCCTATAAATTCTTTATGCTGGCGGACGCCTGGAATCCCAGCGGCTCAGGAGGCGGAGGCTGGAGGATTGCAAGTTTGAGACCAGAGGCAGTTTGCATAATTCAGTGAGACCCTGTCTCAAAAAAAGTAAAAATAATGGGCTGAGGGTGCAGCTCAGTGGTCCAGCATTTGCAAAGCATGCAGGCAAGAGGCCCTGGGTTCAACCCCCAGAACCGCAAAAAAAATAAAATAAATAAATAAATAAATAAATAAATTCTTTATTAAAGAATTTTTTACTGCTGTTAGTTTTGCTCTCATAAATTTTCAACACTTAGTTTTAATAAATATGTATTTTCCAATAAAAGATACATAATTATTGAATGTCTCCATTTTCCGTTTCCTTAAAATAAGTGCCTTCCTTGGAGGAATGGAAGGCCACCTTTAAGCAACTCCCTTTAGGCTTGTGTCAAACATTGCTTCTGGCAGTTCTTATTTGACTCTCATAACATTTGACAGAAAAGGTCTTCAGTTATCAACAAATACTGAAATGCAGACAAGTCTATACAAAAGAAGAGGGAACTTTGGCATGGGTAGGTCTTGTTATGGAAAGTATTCCTTACTGGAGGAAATTGTCTAGTTTTTGATGGGAGGAAAAGGAGTCAATGACAAGGAGTCATTTTCTAAATGTTCTCTTCTGTGAGCTACTTGGTTTTGACAAGGCTTTCATGCCATGAATGACAAGAGAACGAGGGACACACACACACACACACACACACACACACACACACACACATTCACACACGGAATGTTTTGCTTACTGGAGCCTATTAGCTAAGCCCAAAGGAACCCATTTAAATTCCCTCTAAAGAAAACACTTTCAGTCAAACCACAGCTATGTCACTTAAGCCATAACAAGAAGGGAAGAGTGTTCATCTCACAGAAGATCGAAGCGGGGTTAGCAGAAAAGGAATTACTAAATATTTCAGACAACAGCCTCGGTGGTGTGGTTCCTTCTGACAGTCTTTCGAGTCCCAGATCTCCTAACCTATTTTTCTTCTTTCCTCCACGTGAGTTTGTTGCCCTCCCCAGCTTCCAAATGACACCCTGTGAAATCCTGACAGGGGTAGGAGATGATGATTAATTTATACAGGAGAGTTTGAGGCTGTGCAAAGAAGCAAAAATATGTTCGTGTCTTTCAATATAAAGGAAACAGGTGGCTTCTTCCACCAGCCATTTCTTCACCATCCCACCATTTTTATTTATTTACCTACCTAAGATCTCTTAATTCATTTGATTTCTTAGAATAGTTGTTATTCAAAATAAAACATAATTTCTAAATTGTTTTTGATTGCCTAAATGACTCTAAAGTGGTTGGGTTAATTTTATAAAAGGAACATGATAAGTCCTTCCCTAGATTCCAATTTCGTTTCCGGATAAATCCAATTTGTGATTCATACTTCTATCATGAAATACCAGAGAGGTCTAAGCTATTCTGAGACTATTTATCCACAGTATAATTGTTCAGCAATAGGCAGACAGTGCAGTCTAATCTAAGCTACGGTAAGATCCAATTTCAACTGTTGTTGTTAGGTGCTGTCGAGTCGGTATCCAACTCATAGCAACCCTACATACAGCAGGGGAAATACTATTGTCAGTTCTTCTCTGTGGTTCATAGGGTTTTCAAAGATGGGTTGATTTTTGGGAGTAGGTTGTCAGGTCCTTCTCCCAAGCCTACAGCACCTGGTGTTCCCTGGTGGTCTCCTATCCAAGTACTAACCAGGCCCAACCCTGCTTAGCTTCCAGGATCTGATGGGATCGGATGCCACAGGGCTATGGCTGCAGGCAATTTCAACTGTATGGGACTCAAATCAGAGAATTGTAGAAGCGGTCATTTGCATATACAAAATGTAACCTAGATTATGACTGAATTGGAATTAAAGAACATTAGGCTCATGGATTTTTTCCCTTGTTCTTGTTTGTTTTTCAAGACAAGGCCTTGCTATATAGCCCCAGGTGGCCTGGAGCTCACTATGTCAGAGGCAGGCTGGCCTTGAACTTGTGGCAATCCTCCTGCCTCTCCCTCCTGAGTGCTTGGATTACAGGCATGTGCCATCAACCCCAGATTAGGCTCATGTGTGTTTTTCAGCATAGAAGTGCATTTATTATATGGGGAATTCTCAAATTTCCTCATCTTTGGTTCCAGATATCTTTATCAGGTGTAAAGTCTGACCTTGATAATGGCCCACATCATATTGCCATGCCTGTCACCATCACTTAAGGCTCCCTGCATTTTTGCAGACTGTTTACAAACATCAAATACACGGCTGTACAAGAAAGTGTTAACATGGCAGGCTTGAAGCTATCCTTAGAAAGGCCTGCTTGCAAAGTTGGCCTTGAGCGGAGTCTGGGAACTGGGCTTGTAAAAATTTTCCTGGGCAGATCAGAAGGGTTCCCTAACTGAACAGGTTGTTTTGCGATGCGTCGGTTGTTTGAACAAACAACGTGATTTATCGTGGACACCTGGTTCCTTTCTGAGTCTGGTATTTAGCAGGGGTTGCTAAGCAGAGAATACTCACCTGGTCATCTCCCTACTAAAAATCCTAAATCCTGAGTCTCAAATGGGTTTGGCTGGGCAGAAACATGCAAGTATGTGGTTGCACTTTTCTGCACTAAGCGTGGGCCGGCTCTTTACACTTCACATAGACAGCTGCACATAGATTCCTCCAGACTCCACCTGTGTCTTTTTTCCCTGTGGTATGGCTATGGCCTTGCTGTGTCATTGAAGAGTAAGTATGTGCTCATGCTGAGTCCTTCCACTGGGCCTCTGGATGTATGAATGGTCTTGGGGACTCCCAACACAAGGCCTAAAACACAGTATTAGTGCTTCCTGGGTAAAGCGTTAATTTTTGTAAGGGAGAAAATAGAGGACCAACAGTAAATCCTGCCTAATCAGTTTGGAGTTTTAGTAGAGTGACAGAAAGATGTTTATTCTCCTTTCACGAATGACATCATAACCTGACACCTCTCATGCAGTAGGTTTTCTATTATGGAGTCACAACTGTAACGTTTTTTATGGGTTGTTTTGCTGCTATTTAGTTAATGGAAAAAGAATAGTTTGGTGACCACAAGGACATGGCTGTCAAACTATAAATTTAGACAGAGCCCAAATAATAAATCCGTGCTTTGCCAGAGGCCACAAAATAAAACACAGCAGACATCTGGAATATGTGCTACCTCCATGGAGACTAGGATTTTATTTCTCTAACTTAATCTTTTTTTTTAATAGTACTTAGGGGTTAAAACCCAGGGCCTCGCATATATTTTGCAAGTGCTCTACCATTCAGCTATGCCCCAGCCCCCCTCTTTTTTATTTTTTATCTTGAAACAGGAACCAAGTCATGCAGTCTCCCTCTGGCCTCGAACCTGAGATCCTTCTACCTCTGCCTCCTGAGTTGCTGGGATTGCAGGCGTGAGCCACAACCCTCAGCTCCTCTAACTCAATCTTAACAAAACACAATTTAAGAGAACTCACTTCCATTTTCTAAAAAGTGCATAGTTTACAAGATATTAGGAAAAATTATCATGAAATAACATTTATTACTAAAATACTGGACATATTAAACCTGAAAACTCATGTGTTTAATAAGAACATGCAATTTTAATTTTTTTCTCCAGTGGTGCAGGAAAATAACTATTCAGACCCCTGGTTACTCTAGAAGAAGAAAACCATGTTTTGCTTTTTTTTTTTAACTACTTTATAAATACATAGACCTAAACCAAAGCTAACTCCAAATAGATATGCACCTGAACAAATGACTTTCCTGTTTCTCTAACCTCTCTGATGATAAAAATTCTAGAGGATCTGAAACTGCCTTATCCAAATATCTTGTTAGATTTCCTAGATAAATACGGCCCCGTAGCTATGCTGGGGAAATGCCAGGGGTAAATTAAGTCTTTCGCAGTAGAAATTCAAATGATTCTTGCATAAAGTTTTAACTACATAACAGGTCTCATCTTCATTCCTCTTGCTGGGAATCTATGCACAGAGCACTTCATTTTCCAAATGCAAGCTGTGTATGCAAATAACAAAAGTACACAGAAAAGTCAAAAAGAAATAGAGTAGAGGTCACAGAAGGGACTTCTGGTTCCTTTCTTTTCAAAAGGAGAAGGTTTTTAAAGACAAAGTACAACTGCTGGACACAGTGGCACAGGCCTATAATCTCACACTCAGGAGGCTAAGGCAGGACAATTGTGCATTTGAGGCTAGCTTGGGCTGCATAGAGAAAAATTGGAAAGAAAGAAAGAAAAAGAAAGAAAGAAAGAAAGAAAGAAAGAAAGAAAGAAAGAAAGAAAGGGAGAGAGAAAGAAAGAGAAAGAAGAAGAAGAGGAGGAGGAGGAAGGAAGGAAAGAGAAGAGAAAAAAGGAAGAAGAAAGAAAGAAAGAAAGGAAGGAAGGAAGGAAGGAAGGAAGGAAAGGGAAAGGGAAGGGAAAGGAAAGGAAAAGAAAGAAAGAAAAGAAAGAGACGAGGAGGGAAGGAAGGAGGGAGGGAGGGCAGGAGAGGGAAGGAGGGAGGGAAGGAGGGATGGAGGAAGGAAGAAAGGGAGAAAGAGAGGAAGGAAGGAAGGGAGGGAAAGAGGGAGGGAGGGAGGGAAAGAGAGAGATTGAGAACCATGGGAGAAGCTAGTCCATTCTTTCAGACCTATTCTGTTTTTGATAACTTAGCTCTAAGGATGAGGGTGAACTACAATCACCCAGAGACTTCGGGGAATAGCTCTAAAGCAAGACAAAGCCACTTCCATGTCATTCATACACCCTTCTCCAAGGAAACTGTTGCAATAGTATTTCTAAACTTGACCAAGTCTGTATGCCCCCCAGGAGGGCGCCTTTTGCCCACAATTAAAAACCACCATAGTTGGTATCTCCTCCACTGTCCTTCAGAATGAGCAAAGAAGAGATGAATGAAACCCCAGAAGAAAGATTTTCATACAGTACAATTAACATTTAAACAAAAATTTAGATCCTCAGGTAAGCTTTTCATGAGAGGTGAGGTTATAAGGATTTTTACAAACAAACTTACCCTGAAAAAGCAGCCCTTTGCCAATGACTGATTTTTTTAACAATAACTGATGGTGAGAAAACATAAACCACTATCAGCAATTTTTCCAGATGAATGACTGGATGGCAAGTTTCCTGAATGCTAGGACATTGTATTAACTTTTTATCCCTTCTCAATACCTAGCACAGTGCTTCAAACATAGTAAGTACTCAATGAATGTTTCTGCATGAATGAAATTAGCTTACTAAAAAGATAGAGTATTTCAATTAGCATAATATCCTCCAAGTTCATCTATGCTGTCACGTGGTAGCTATATCAAATAATACTGTATTGCCTATTTCAAAATCATTGAGAGTAGGTTTTAAGTGGTTGCAACACAAAAAAAGTATGTAAGGTGTTGGATCCGATAGTATGATTTAATCATTCTGTATTGTAAAAATATATCAAAACATCACATGTTGCTGCTATTAGGTGCCATCCAGTTGAGTCTGACTCATAGCGACCCTATGTACAGCAGATTGAAATAGTTCCCCATTCTGTGCAAGGCACACAATCTCACTTATGTTTAAGCCCATTGTTGCAGACACTGTGTCAATACATCTGGTGGAGGGTTTCCTTTTTTTTCATTGACCTGCCACTCTCCCAAACATGATGTCTTTCTCCAGGGATTGATTGCTCCTGACTATGTGTCTGAAATATGTAAGACACAGTCTAGCCATCCTTGCTTCCAAGGAGCACTTTGGTTGCACTTCTTCTAGGACAGATCTATTGGCTCTTTTGGCAGTGCATGGTATATTCAATAGACATCTCCAGCACTATAATTCAAAAGCATCAATTCTTTTCCTGTCTCCCTTGTTCAATGTCCAGCTTTCACAACCATATGATGCAACTGAAAACACCATGGCATGAGTCAGACGCACATTTGTCTTCAATGTGACATCTTTACTTTTCAATACTCTAAAGAGTTTTTTCACACAATTATTATTTACCAATTAAAGATAAAAAATTTAAATAATTAAATTTAAAATTTTAAAGTAAAAAATAAGGCAATAAAACAATAAAGAAGAGACACTCTGAAGAAGAAAATGAGTCATCAGATTGTACTACAATATGTTTTTCCTCCCAAAGTCTCCAGGAATCTAAAGGCAGAAGATTCTCAGCAGAGCTGGGGAAGAAAGGATATGGTAACCATATTTTTCTAAAATAGCAGTAAAACTCACACAAGAAAGAAGTTAAACAAGTTACATAATCTATAAAGCACAAGCATAGTTATGGTGCATGACAGAGTCTGAAATCCAAATAGCCCAGAGAAATTCTGGATATGTAGTTACCATAGTTTTTGGATAAAATCACAATAAGGTTTTTCTCTTCATTTAACAGGAGGAAAAAGCGTTGTAAAGAAAACAAAAGCTCAATATATTTTACATATTTAATTAAATTGTACCACTGAAGAAAACAAAAATCCTTTCAACTGGGTCAGTAAGCAATGTTATGATAAGTGGAGAAAAGATTGATGTTGTCCAAAATTTTGCTTTACTTGGTTCTAGAATCAATACCCATGGAAGAAGCAGTCAAGAAATCAAAAGATGCATTGCACTGGGAAAAGCTGTTCCAAAAGAGCTCTTTAAAGTGCTGAAAAGTAAGATGTCATTGAAGAAAAAGGTGCACCCAATTCAAGCCATGATATTTTCAGTTGTATCATATGCTTGTGAAAGCTGGACATTGAGTAAGGGAGACAGAAGAAGAATTGATGCTTTTAAATTATGGTGCAGGAGATGAATATTGAATGTACCATGGACTGCCAAAAGAATCAACAGATCCATCCTAGAAGAGGTGAAACCAGAGTACTCCTTGGAAGCAAGGATGGCTAGACTGAGTCTTATGTATTTTGGACATGTTGTCAGGAAGGACTAATCCCTGGAGAAGGACATTATGTTTGGGAAAGTGTCAGGTCAAAGAAAAAAGGAAGTCACTCAACTAGATGGATTGACAGCCGCTACAACAATGAGCCTAAGTATAAAAAAGACCATGTGCCTGGTGCAATGTTGGGAAGTGTCTCGTTCTGTTGTACATAGGGTCACTATAAGTCAGACTCGACTCCAAGGCACCTAACAACAATAACAATGAGTGTTTGTGTGTAAATTTAATAGAGTAGCAGATTTTTAGTATGTTTTATCTAATTTCCATAACCATTAGTATTATATTTCAATATGTTAAAACCTTGTTTTCATCACATTTTAGTAAATGAGTTAAAAGGGCTTTAATGTGTGCCTACTGGTTGTGTTTCCATAGTAAAGTGCTCATTGTCCTCATCTCAATATGGCAACAGAATGGCCATATGTCCATCTTATTCCCACAACAATAATCAATTTCTGTGGAAGTTGTTGGTCACACACACATTATTTACCATTATCCTATCCAGCAGTAGCTTTGCCTTTAGTTCGGTGGAATACTAAGAAATCTGTGAACATGGACTCCAGCAGGACCATTAGCCTACCTACATCCCCTCACTCTTCACTGACAAGGAAAACGTGGTCAAGAGTGAAGAGTTGTTCATAAAGTCAACTAGAAATTTCCTAAGTAAATATGGGATTAAACCACTTAGAAAACAAATATTTGGAATCTTCTCTGACAATGCACAGCCACATAAATTCTCCACAGTCAGGAGTTTGGAAAATATTGTTCCTTCCTCCTATCCATCCATTCTCAGGAATGCCTGAAACATAGAAAGTACCCTTGTCACAGATTTACTGGAAGAGAAATGCAACAAACTAAAATGAGCCTCTATAAAAATCTCTAATTTGCCCTGCTTCCAAAACCCCAAGCGTGCAAAGTCCTCTTCTTCTCCCTGAACCAGCTAGGCTTTGGGCTATCTTCATGAGATATAGGAATGGAACCATCCAGAAACCATGGGTCAGGGTGACTATTGCCAAGCTTGGCTTCCTCCTCAAACTTACAGCTTTTGGCAAGGGAGGAAAAGACAACATAGCTCTCTTTCTCCATCTGATGACTTTTTTCCTGCCTGTCAACTGTCTTTTCCTTATTTTCTGCAATCACTTTTTTCTTGCAGGACAAAGTTGCTTCCTTTCTTATACTTTCTTTTCTAAGTAAGCCCTCTAGTCATCTCTTCCCATGGAATCCTTTTGAAACATAAAATGGTGGCTTCCTGGAACTAAGAGGAGAGGGAATGGGATTTTATTATTAGTGGGTACACAGTTTCAGTTTCTCTGAGAAGAGCTCCAGAGATGGATGATGGTGATGGCTGGATAAAAATGTGAAGGCACTTAATGCCAGTGAACTGTACACTTAAAAACCAAGATGGTGTGCTTTTTCGTCTTGATTGCCAGCTTCATCGGATTGAGAGATGCCCGGGAGATTAGTAAAGCACACTTCTGGGTGTGTCTATGAAGGCGTTTCCAGAGATAACTGGCATGTGGGACAGTAACTGAGGGGAAGGTCTTCCCTGAATGTGGGCAACACTGTCCAATAGGCTGGGGTTCCAGACAGAACAAAAACAGAAGAAGGAAGCCAGGAAGCACAAACAAGTTCGATTCTTCTTGAGCTTCTATGTCTGTGGCTGCTGCCATTGCCTGTGGATATCGGATGCCAGCCTCTTCTGCCCTTCGGTGTGGACTCGTATCAGAAATTCCATACACAGCTTTCAGACTTTCAGCCTCAGACTGGAGCTGCGCCACTGGTCCTTTTTATTCTGAGATTTCCAGATTCTTGACCTGAGTAGCCACTGGGTTTTCTAGCTCTCCAGTCTACAGATGGCTCTGATTGTGCACACCAATACAATAAATCTCCTTTTGTAATTACTTGTATTCTGTTGATTATGTTCCTCTAAAGAACCCGAATACAGGTGGCAATTTATGTCTATTAAAATTAAATGGATAAATGGCAAAACCTTCTTATAGTTTACTACTATCTTTTTAAATTAATAATATAATATGTCAAAACCCCATTGGTTTGTATACCTTAAGTAGGTAATTTAAATAGTATGTGATTTTAATTTTTTTCTTTTTTTTTTTTCTTTTCTTTCTTTTTTTTTTTTTTTTTT
>VMDO01032242.1:0-19205 GCA_007922755.1 Pedetes capensis | reverse complement strand
CATAGCGACCCTCTGTTCAACAGGGGAAACACTATTGTCAGTGCTTCTCTGCTGTTCATAGGGTTTTCAATGGCAGATTGATTTTTGGGAGGGGGTTGCCAGGTCCTTCTCCCAAGCCTACAGCACCTGGTGTTCCCAGGCGGTCTCCCATCCAGGTACTAACCAGGCCCGACCCTGCTTAGCTTCTGAGATCTGACGGAATTGGATGTCCCAGGGCTACAGCTGCAGGCTACCCTAGTACTTAGAGTAGTGAAAATTATAGTAGCACATTTATGATGACTTAACACAACTCTCTCCCAAGTGTCTGTCAGCTTGTCCTGTTGTGGGGTCTTCCATGTTGCTGTGTTGCTGAAGGCTATGCTGCTGATATTTCAGATATCAGCAGGACCACCCACGGTGGACAGGTTTCAGTCAAGCTTCCAGACTAAAACAGACTTCAAAGAAGGACCTGGAAGCCCATTCTAGAAACAATCAGCCATTGGAAACCCTATGAATAGCAGAGAAGTATTGTCAAACATACAGCTGGAAAATGAGCCTTCCAAGGTGGAAGGCATTCAAGAAATGACTGGAGATGAGTTGACCCTTCAAGGTAGAGTCAATTTTAATGACAGGAATGGAGTAAAACTCCTGGAACCTCCTTTTGCTGATGTGGCATGACTCAAAATTCAAAGAAATAGTGACTGCAATTTGGGGCTCAAACATGAAAAGACCGTGTACACAGCAGTGTTGGATAGTGTTTCATTTTGTTGTACACAGGGTCTCTATGAGCTTCATCCAACTCAACAGTACCAAACAACAACAACACAACTTTAGGCTAATAATAAGCAATCAATAAATGGTTGGTTTTATTAATATTATGGATAACAATTATTTCCTACTATCAGCTCTCATTTCTACTTCATAAAGAGAGGAAGGGAATTGCAACTCTGAATGAGAGGATAAATTATTTATTGCAATTAAATTATTTATTTCCTTCTGGTCTCATTCCAAACAGAAAATTTTCTGTCTTATCCAGTTCTACAGCTTCTGTTTTGCTTCATTCCCCTTTATCTTTTCTTCAAATTTACATACTAATGCATACTCTGTTCAGATTTTTATTTCCATTGTTATACAGGACAATAACAATAATTCCTCCATCTCAGGTTCATGTGTCAATGGCCATGTAACCACTCTATCTCACATGGTACAAATTCATAAGATCCTACTTGTTTAGGAGAAAATATAAACCATATTGAACTGGTAAACTTTTTCAATCCTGAAATTAATTCTATGGTTGTATAAGTCAGAACAAGTTGTTACTGAAAGGTATGTGGACAAATCCTCAAGTTGTTGAAAAGCAATTTCTCAGTAGGCCAACTGGAAAAATAATAATTCAACAATGCTCAGGAATTTGTTGAAAGTTGGTCTCTCGCTAGACTCCTTGCTAAGAAATATATTTAGAAAGTCCTAAGAAAATAAAAGCTTTGTCAGTACATATCCAGAGGAAGGCTACAGCAGAAACATAAAATTTGAGCATTGCCTAGGCACACAAAGTTGTATATCCAGTTGCCAAACATATTCTTGAATTTTACTCAATGTAATAATGAAAAAACTAAATTATAGAGTTGGGTGCAGTGGCACACACCTGTAATCCCAGTGACTCAGGAGATAGAGGCAGGAGAATCACAAATTCAAGGCCAGAGGCAACCTGAGTAACTTAATGAGACCCAATATCGAGATTAAAAAATAACAAAGGGGAGGGGGTGCAGCTCAGTGGCAGAGCACTTGAGAAGCATCATTAGGTCCTGGGTTCAAACCTCCAGTACAGAAAAAAAAATTCTTTATGATTTTTAAAAAGAAAGGAAATATGAGTAAAACATAAAGTTGTATGAGAAGAATAAATTTGTGATAATAATAAATATGCTCCATGTTTCCTCAAAGCATCTGTAAAATAACTGATATTTTAAGAAAAAAAATTCACTCTCAGAGACAAAGGAAAATCAAGAAACAATTAAATACTATTTTCAGTAATTAGTGGTTACAATTTAAAATGATGTTATGAAGAATTTCCAAGTGGACAAAAATAGATGAAATGTCATAAACCTCATGTACCCAACTCCACCAGTTACCAACTTATGCACATTCTTGTTTGATCTCTACCACTATGCTCACTGTAGCACTGTTCACGTGGTCAAGAAATAGAAAGAACTCAGGAGTCCATCACTGGATGAACAGATGCACTGTCATTTATAGAGATTACACAATGATCTGTTATTCAGCCTTACAAAAGGAGATCCTGATATTTGCCACAACATGAATGGACCCAAAGGACTTTATGCTAAGTGAAATAAGCCAGTCACAGAAAGAAATATATTACTAACCTCACTTACTGTGAAATCTAAATTTTAAAAAATGAAATATATTCAGATAAAGAATAAAGCAGTGTTTAAAGTGTCAGTGTTAGGGCAGGAGGAAATGGTGACTGTAGGTCAATGGAAAAAAGTAGCAAACATAAGATAAATCAACTATAACATGTAACATTAGGACTGTAGTTAATAATAGTAAATTATTTTCAAGATTTTTCTTAAATCAGTCGATTTCTGTTGCCCCTGCTATGAGGAGGCATGGGTAACTGTGAGATGATTGATATGTTAATTTGTTTCACTATAGTAACAATTTTATTATATATATTAACTTACAACATCATATTATACACCTAATATGCATGGCTTTTTAAACTTCATAGTTTGAATCATGATCTAAATAAGGACCACGCATTGAAATTTGTTAATTTCTCTTCTACATCTTGAAATCTACAAGCATCTTCTGCATTTCTTCTATTCCTTGAATTTATGTGTTGATGCAAAGACATATAGCTCTGTGTGGTAAACTAAGCTGTAAGGGCATAAGGAATTCTGTGTGTTTTGTCCACTTCGGAATCCCTGTTTTAGAAGTGTCTTGAAACATAATAAACACTAAATTTTTTTTGTTGAATAGAATTGAACATTGCTTGTGAAGACATAAATTGGTCACCAGTTAACAGTTAAAAAAAAGCAAAACTAAAAATATTGTCCATATGTATGATCTGTATTTGTAACTCTAGTCATGTGGTTAGGATGACTATACAACCCATAGTATCCAGAAAATTCCAATACTTAACTATCATCCAGTATCTCCCAACAATTTGTTGCAAATGTCATTATATAAGGTCCCAATTTGGATGAAAATTATATAATCACTTTAATGTTAGGAATAATAGCTATTATTAATTGAATGTTTATTGTATGCAAAGCACTCATATAGATGGTTTACAGACATGTTATTTATCAGAACCAACCAACTGTGAGATGTTATTATCTCCACTGAAAAAATAAGAAAATTGAATTTTAGAGAGATTAAGTGTCCAAGATCACTAGATTACTATTTTTTCTTAAAACAGACTAGAAAAATTTCCATCAAAACATAAACTAATTATTTTTATTTACTGATGCATGTGTTGTCAAAGTTTATACAGTAAGTAGATTATTCTTAAAATTAGAAAAGTATATGATATTTGAAGAACTTCTCATCTCCAAATGACCTTTATTAGTAAATTGGTCTAAAAGGAATTTTAAAAACAGTGAAACTATGTCTGTTATATATAATTCCTTTTTTAAAAATTTGTGAAACACAAAAAATGAAAATATTTTCTTTCTTTCCTTTCTTTCTTTCTTCTTTCTTTCTCTCTCTTTCTTTCTTTCTTTCTTTCTTTCTTTCTTTCTTTCTTTCTTTCTTTCTTTGCAGAACTGGGAGTGGAATCCAGGGGCTCACACATGATGGAATAAGAGTTCCATCACTGAGCTGTACCCTCAGCCTGTTTGTTAATTTTTATTTAGAAAAGGATCTTGCTAAATTATGCAGGCTATTTCTGGTTTTGAACCTCAGCCTCTGGAATTGCTGGGATTACAAGTGCACCATGGCACCGGGCCAAAGATACTATTGTGTGTTTGTATAAGTGTGGTGGGATAGAAAAGACATTGAGCAAATCAAAACAACACTGAGATTCCATCTCACTCTAGTAAGAACGGCAAAGATTAACAAAACAAATAATAACAAATTCAGGTGAGAATGTGGAGAAAAGGAAAACTTTCACACTACTGGTGGGACTGTAAATTAGTTCAACCACTTTGGAAATTAGTATGGACGTTATCTTAGAAAATTATGAATAGAACTGCCATATGACCCAGCTATATCACTCCTGGGAATATACTCAAAGGAAGGTAAGTCATCATACCATGGGGACACCTGAACTTCCATATATAATTCAGCACTCTTCACAATTGCAACAGTATGGAATCAACCAAGATGTCCATCAGCAGAGGAGTGGACTGAAAAATTGTAGTATATATACACAATGAAATATTACTCTGGAATAAAGAACAATGGAATTATGTCATTTGAAGCAAAATGGATGGAAATAGAGAACATCATCTTCAGAGATAAAACTTAGTCCCAAAAAGAGAAATATCATATGTTCTCACTCATATATTGGAGCTAAATCTAACCTAAAAGAAGAAATATCATCTATACATATGCAGATATATAAAAATGAACAATAATACTTATCTAAGAAGGGAAAATACAAGCAAAGTTGAAAAGAAAGGTGAAGGGGATCAGTGGGGGGAGTGGAGGCTGGGAAGGAGAGGAGAAATAAAGCAGAAGGGAAAATCTCAAAATATATGATGCAACTATATGAATACATGGGAAATATGGTTCTGTAAAATATGTTAAGTTGATGAATGTGCAATAGTTGCATATTGGATATATCAAAAGTCTTATTACTCTGTACCCCACCAACATTTATAAATAAAGTAAAACAAAGAAAAGACATTGAAGTGGGTCCAGGAAAACTGGATTCAAAAACAAGCTTTTGTTACTCTCATTTCTGTGTTGGCTGGAATATTAGAAGTCATCAGAGTCAGGTTGTCCAAAGCTCTTCTTCAAACTGAACCAAGCACTCAATACTGGGCTCTTAAAAGATGCAAAGAAAAAATGAATTTACTTGTGTATTTTCGACAAAAGTAAAGCACAGCCTTATTGTATGCTTTCTTAGGCATGATCCCTTAGTCTCAGCACATGTTGCTTGTAGAAGTGGATGGTGCTCTTCAAGACAAATGTGGACAATAAGAATGCAATATCAATGACTACTCCTGAACCATCCATGGCTTGGTGCTACTGGGCCCACACTTAAAATGCTTTTATTAGGGGGAGGGCCTTTTTTTTTTCAAAATGTGAAGTATAAAGAACAATGGTAACCAGCAGCTGCAAGAATAGAGGAAGGGAAGAATAGGGAAAGGTAGGTCAGCAGAGACTTTACTACAATTAGATAGGACTAAGAAGTTCTGGTGCTCTATTGTAACTACAGATAATAATGTACTGTATATTTCAAAAAGGGTAAAAGAAAAGATTCCAAAATATTTGCCACAAAGAAATGATAAGTGTCTGAGGAGATAGATACACTTACCCTGATTTGAACCTTACATAATATATGTGGGGATTGAAACATCACATTGTATCATATAAATATGTACAATTTTGATGCGAATATGGTAGAAATATGAACTACAAAATGTATAAAACTAATTACTGATTACTGATCAGAAATTGAATATACATGTGCCCATCCCCTTGAACAAGACATAGAGATCTACCATCACTCCAGACAACTCCCTGTTCTTCCTTCCCATTAGCTACCCATTACACACATTGGCTTCGAGGTCATGATTTTCCCATCTTTTATGGCAAATTTTTCCCTTGATGGTCTTGATAGTGTTACATTGGTGTCATAAAGTTTGTCTTGCATAAAATCCTAGGAGTTTGTTTTGCCTTTTACGTTTAGATATAAAATCTCCCTGGAAGTAGTTTATTTAAATATATATTTTTAGTGTCATTTGTGGGTTAAGGGTCAATTGAAAAGTGATACATTTTTCTTAATGTTCTGTAGTTTCACCTTTGTTGGAAGAAATATGAATGGCCTATGCTCAAACTCTTCCTTTCCATTTTATCAGTCAATTTCTCTATGTTGGTACAAATAACGTACTCTGTAGATATGTGCCACAGTGACTTTTGCTATTTGAGTCATCTTCAAAAGTATCTTCCTTATCCCATGTGAGGTGGACCTGACGTGAGGGCATGTAACAGCAACAACAACAGCATAATATAAATTTTGGAATAAGATGGTAAATTCTATATTTTTAAAATGTTGAGATTATATATAATTTATTAAACCTTAACCAGTAGTAGATTTCTGGGCTCACATATGATCCCACAGGGATCTATTTTGACTTTGTGATACCAATTAAATGGCTTATGATTTCAAAATTAATAGATATCTTTATGTCAAGCCTTCTAATCCATGAATTGATGGTCCTCTTCATTTATACAGGTCTTTCTTGTATATATCTTAAGGACTTTATAATTTTCTGTGTAGAACTCTTTTCTATCCTAGATTTATTTTTTCTGTAAGTCTTAGCTTGTGCTCCCAAAGAAGAAGCGCTTGAGATAAGGATTCAAGTCCTGTGAATTTATTTGAGATGAGATTCAAAAAGCACCAGCAGGAAACTGATAACAGCATGGGTAATGAGAGATACTAATCAAGGAGATAACTAAGTAGGTTACAACCATGGACAACTGGGAGTTAATATTATTGAACATAGTATAAAATATGTGTCAAGTTTATCCCAACTGATGTAAAAGAAAGCTGGAATATTTATCCTTTAATAACCAATTTTGTCATTGAGGTATGCTTCCTACATTATATACTCTCTATTATTTTGTCCCCTATATATCAGCCAAACTTATTTTTGAAATGCCAGTCTCTCACCATAAAAAAAAAGCAATCATGTAATAGTTGCACGTAGTCACAGTATGGAGCCATTAGAATATAGAAGTATTCAAAAGATGTCTGTGTTTAGATGGCCATAGAGAGTTTTTTTCAACAATCCAACTCTCATGCTTCATTCTCTCCCTCCTATCAGGGCTTGACAACCTCTAGAACTAATGGATTGGCTACTTCATATGGCATAAATGTTAGGGACACTGGTACTACAACCTTAAGAAACTGAATAACTCTCTGGGGCACACTGGAAATTGGCATTCTTCTGGGTAACAAGATAAATGGGACAAACCAATGTGTTATGTGCTGTCCAGAGACATGAACAAGTCTTTTGGGTAGGAGGCTCAATGTTGTTGTTGTTGTTAGGTGCTGTCAAGTCGGTATCCAACTCATAGCAACCCTCATAGGGTTTTCAATGGCTGACTATTTTGGAATTGCCTTGGGAGTGGATTGCCAGGTCCTTCTCCCATTTTTGCACTGCTGGGAATTGAACTCAGGAACTCAGAGACTGCAGTGCAGTGCTCTACCAACTGAGCTAAATCCCAGCCCAGGAGGCTCAATCGGCAATATTTATTATTTACCTTATACAGGATATCTTAGCATGCCTCCAAAACTTTACCAATGATTCAGTTCCTTGGACCTGTGTAGGATTTACCTCCCACCCTTGCGCACACAGGTAAACTCTTGTTTAGTGGAACTGCCATTAGTAATTACAGTAGCTTAACCTTCTGGATAACGTATTGTAGCTTCTACATTACTATTTGCTGCTCACTTTGCACAGCTTATGTGATAGAGATGGCTCTTCCTTAAACTTCATAAACCACAGTAGCTAGATTCAGACTTTTCTTCCACAGTTTCTTTCCTTCTTTCAGCCTGCATAGAATTGAAGATAGTTTGGGACTTTCTCTGCACTAGGCTTTGGCTTAAAGGAAAATTGGGGCTGCTTTGATTTTATGCATGGATCACTAAAATTTTCTTTATTTCTGTTGTATTTAGGTGCCTTTGAGTCACATCTGTCTCACAGTAACTCTAGGCACATCAGAATGAAACACTCCTCAATTCTGTGCCAGGCACTGGATCTTTTTTATGTTCAATCCCATTGTTGCAGACACTGTGTCCATCCATTTAGTTGAGGATCTTCCTTTTTTCCATGGACCTGCCACTCTCCCAAACACAATATCCTTCTCCAGTTACTGGTCTCTCCTGACAACATGTCCAAAATACATAAGACACAGTCCAGCCATTCTTGCCTCCAAGGAGCATTCTGGTTGCACCTCTCTAGGACAGATCTGTTGGTTCGTTTGACAGTCCATGATATATTCAATATTCATCTCTAACACCATAATTCAAAAGCATTAATTCTTCTCCTGTCTCCTTTATTCAATATCCAGCTTTCACAAGCATATGATGTGACAAAAAATACCATAGCATGAGTCAAGAACACCATCGTCTTCAATGTGACATCTTTACATTTCAACATTTTAAAGAAGTCTTCTGTAACACCTTTTTGCAATACAATGCATCTTTTGATTTCTTGACTGCTACTTCCATGGGTAAGGGCGGGGATTTAGCTCAGTTGGTAGAGCGCTGCGCTGCAGTCTCTGAGGACCAGAGTTCAATTCCCAGCACCGCAAAAATGGGAGAAGGACATGGCAATCCACTCCCAAGGCAATCCCGAAACAGTCAGCCATTGAAAACCCTATGAGGGTCGCTATGAGTCGGATACTGACTTGACGGCACCTAACAACAATTGAAAACCCTATAAGGGTCACTATGAGTTGGACATGGCACCTAAAAACAACACTTCCACGGGTATTGATTTTAGAACCAAGTAAAGCAAAATCTTGGACAACCTCAACCTTTTATCCATTTATTGTGAAGTTGTGTACTGACCCAGTTGTAAGAATTTTTATTTTCTTGATATTGAGGTATAATCCATACTGAAAGCTGTATTTCTTGACTTTGCTCAGTAAATATTTCAAATCCTCTTCACTTTCAGCAAGCAAAGTTGTGCCATCTGCATAATGCATGTTGCTATGTTGTTGTTGTTGTTGTTGTGTGCCCTTGAGTCGGTATCCGACTCATAGCGACCCTCATAGGGTTTTCAATGGCTGACTGTTTCAGGATTTCCTTGGGAGTGGATTGCCAGGTCCTTTTCCCATTTTTGCAGTGCTGGGAATTGAACTCAGGACCTCAGAGACTGCAGTGCAGTGCTCTACCAATTGAGCTAAATCCCAGCCCAGGTTGCTATGAGTCTTCCTCCAATCATGATGTCAAGGTCTTCATAAACTCCAACTTCTTGTATTATTTGCTTGGCATAGAGATTGAAGAGGTACTGTGAAAGGATACATCCCTGATAAACACTTTTCCTGACTTTAAACCAGGCAGTGTTCCCTTGTTCTGTTTGAATGACTGATTTCTGTCGTGAACAGATTCATCAGGAGTACAGTTAAATGCTGTTGGTATTCCCATTCTTTGGAATGTTATCCATCAACAACAACAACAAGTTTATCCACACAGTCAAATGCCTTTGCATAGTCAATTAAACATACATAGCTATCTTTCTGGTATTCTGTACCTTCAGCTATTCTCCATCTGACATCAATAATGATGTCCCTGGTTCCCTGCCCTCTTCTGAATCCAGCTTGATTTTTCTGGCAGTTCTGTCTATGTACTGCTGTAGTCACATTTGAATGATCTTTAGCAAAATTTTGCTTGCGTCTGATAATAATGATACTGTTCAATAATTTCCACATTTGGTTGGATCCTCTTTCTTGGGAATAGGCACAAATATGGATCTCTTCCAGTCAGTTGGCCAGGTAGTTGTTTTTCAAATCTCTTGGCATAAAGAAGTGAGCACTTCCAGTGCTGCATCTGTTTGTTGAAACATCTCTATAGGTATTCCATCAATTCCTGGAGCCTTGTGTTTCATCAACTCCGTGTTTTCATTTAAGAGTATATAACTAGCCTCAAATTGTCAAAAACATACAGAAATCCAGCTCAACAAAGTGATTGATCCCCCTTTCCTGTTTCTCCAGACTTTTCACCCTATTCTCATTTTCTTTTGGCATAAACAAATAGATGTATGAAAATTTCCCTATTCTCTGTTCTTAAATTTTTCTTTTCATTTAACAATTTACTCTGAAAATCACTCCATATCAGTAGGCATTTTGCCTCATTGTTTAATTTTTATTGTGATTTTTAAACTTTTTTAGTAGTTTATCATAATTTTAAAACCCTTGAGGTTTGGGGTTTATTTTTCAGGTATCTATTTGATAACTTACTCTACCTCAATGACATGCTTTCATATTCTTTTTATAATAACCATTTAAGATGTAAAAATCATTTGTGAACCATTAAAAATAAGCCATGGGCTAAATTCAGTTCTTATTTTGGCATCCATTATTTGTCAAAGCTTAATATTAATTGAGATTTCCACCTTTCTCTCAGGCAATTCCATTTACCTTGTCACTAGCAGCACAGCCAGAAGGTACAGCTTAGTGTGGCTGGAGGAATTTCCCTAGTTGGTCCTCCACTCAGGCTTAGCCAGTCCTTGGCTTCATCACAGAAAAGAATTTCAGGACAAGTCAGTGAGAGTGAAACAAAGTTGTAGAGTTCATTAAGTCCACATTTGAGAATATATGTGCACACTCACAGAGAGAGAGATAGGCATCCAAGTCATGGACATGAGCTTCCCAGGAGGGCAGTAAGAAAAAAGCCCCCAGATATGTGTTCTCCCCAGTTTTTTTAACCTTGGGCATGCCTCATGTGATGTCAGCCTTGGGCGCCCAGTGTGACATGACCTTCAAGCACCTAGAGTGGCCCCTGTCATGGGCTAGGGGGGCGCCAATAAGATCAAAAGTTCCATTATTTAGGTTTAAGAAAAAAGTTATGAAGGAGTTGCCTGGGCATATCTCAAAGCAGCACAGAATTACAGAGGGGAAAACAAGGGCACATTCCAAGATTACACACATTTTTGACCCCAACCTTTGCTTATTTTACCATTTTCAGGATTTAAAATGTCTCTTCAAAATAATGTCTCTGTGCAGGCAGTCCTCACAGCAGTTTTTGGTAGTTGTGTCAAAGTTCTTGACTCTCAGCTAGCAAGGCTCAAGCAGAGTATGGGGTGAAAGCTCTTACCGTTTCCATGTCTCCAAATTTCCCTATCTTTCTGTCCTGCCTCAAACTCTCCCTAATAGGAACCACCTTTGTACCATTTTTTGTTTGTTTGTTTGTTTGTTTTGTGGTACTGGAGTTTGAACCCAAGGAGTTGTGCTTGCATACTTTGCAAGTGCTGTACCACTGAGCTGCACCCTCAGCTCATTTTTTTACTTTTTGAGAACAAGTTTCTCTAAATTACACAGACTGCCTCTGGTCTTGAATTTGCAATCCTCCTGCCTCTACGTCTAGAGTCGCTGGGATTACAAACATGCCCCATTCCACTGGGCTGTGCCTTTGATTCTTAATGTATTTAAACTTGCCTCCAACACTTATTTACTGAATAATCCTTTAAATTTAATGCCATATTTAGCCTTTTAATTGCTTTTATTGTTCTTTATTCCTTTCTGTTTTGCAGACTTTTTTTTTAGGATTTTAGGATTTAGGGCCTTTTTTTTTTCAATGCTGAGGACTGATTTCAGAGCTTTGCATATGCTAGGAATGTACTCTATTATTAAGTTACATCTCCAGCCCTCAATCTGGAATTATTTTTCTTCTCGTTAAGGAAAATCATTTATTGTAGTGCTACCAGTGACAAATTGTCTCTGTTTCAGTTTGAATAATACTTCACTGTGGAAAAATAGTTTTGCCAGGTACAGAATTCTACATTTGCAGTTATTCTCCATTAGCAATTCAAAAGGATAATTCTATTGTTTTCTGGTTGCCACTGATTTATTGAGAAGCTACCAGTATAATTTTTGCTCTTTTTAAAAGTAATCTTTCTTTTTATGGGACTTTTTTTCAGAATTTACCTTTTACATTTGTTACATCAGTTATAATGTGCCTTTATGGTTGTTTTTTACATTTTAACTTTTTATTTTGAGATAACTGTGATTCACATGCAGTTATTAGAAATAATACCTAAGGATTCCCTATGCCCTCCACTTATTTCCACCAACGGTAGCAACTTGAATAACTATGGAATTATATTAGAACCAGTAAGTAAACATCAATGCAATCCACCATTTTTCAAATTTCACAAGTTTTATATACACTGACTTGTGTATGTGGGTGTATGTATTTAGTTCTATGCTATTTATCACATGACCATTCCCCTAGTCAAAATACAGGACAGTCTCGTGGATAGGCAGGTTAGCTTAGGCAGCAGTAGGTCATATGGAGGAAAAGGGGACTGAAAATGACTCCTGCCTTTCTGCCATGATGAAAAAGCCACCTGCGACATTTTCCTACCCCCATCTGCTGTGAGTCCTACAAGACTCTAAGGCATCCAACAACAACCAAGCCATTGATCCATTTACAAAACAAAGGCCCTAGGCTCACATCAGACTAGGCTCTCCAAGGTGGGTACCCAGGGCTGCTGTCACACCGGGTGTGCCCTAGTTTATATAAAACTAGAGGGAACATACGTCTGCTCTCTCTTTTTCCTTCTTGTTTTCTCTCTGCTTCTTGCCTTTTTCTCTTCTTTCTCTAGCAACTATGTACATGCCCCTTCCTTCTCTTGGGCCTGCCATCTTCTCTGTCTAAGGTGTTTTTCTGTCTAGAAGTCTGCTAAACTGTTCTTTCTGACTTTACCTTTCCCTGGGAAACAGAAATATCCATATGCAGATTCACCCAGGGAACCCAGTTTATTTTAAGTTCCTTTGCAGGCTTACCTAAGATTCTCCAGGTGTCTCAGTCTTCTCTGTTGTTATTCCTTAATGCTGTACTATCTTTAATAAACCTATTCTATAATCCCTACTGCAACTTCTGTGATGGGTACAAATTCATTTATATGTCGGATACAAGGACCAGGGTTTTCCTGCCAGATTCCCAGACCTGTGTTCAGGAACTTCCTCTCTCTGTTCCTTGTGAATCTCCAATAACAGCATGACCACAAAAGTCACTCTTGTTGTCTTTTTATTTTTATTTTTATTTTTTGGTGGTATTTGGAATTTTAACTAGGGCCTTGCACATACTTTGCAAATGTTCTACCACTGGGCTACACAACCAATTTTTTATTTTTTAGTTTGAATCACGGTCTCACTAAATTATGTAGGCTGCCTCTAACCTTGAATTTGCAATCCTCTTGCCTCTGCCTCCCATGTCATTGGGATTACAGGTGTTCATCACCATGTCTAGCCCACATGTCGTACTTACATCTTCTCTCCATCCTTCCACATCCAGTCCTTTGTGCCTGACAATCAATAATCTTTTTTCCATTTTTATAATGTTGTTATTTCAAAAGCGTTACATAAATAGCATTGAATAGTGTATGATTTTTATTGAATTTTTCACACAGTATCATTCCCTATATATTCATCAAAGTTGTGTGCATTAACTTTTTAAAATTTCCTTTTATTACTGGATAGTATTCCTTAGTATGTATGTGCACATTCACCCAATGAATAACATCTGGGTAATTTCCAATTTAGGGTTATTATGAATGAAGCTTCTATAAACATCCTAGTATAAATTTCTATGTGAACATAAGTTTTTATTTCTCACAGACAAATGCTCAACAGTATAATTGTTGAATAATAAGGTAATTATATATTTAATTCTTTAAGAAACTGCAAAAATTTCCCCACACTGACCATACCATTTTACATTCCCACAAACAATGTGATCTAGTTTCTCTACATCACTACCAGCATTAACTATTATATTTTTCAGGTTAACCATTCTGGTAAGTATGCAGTATTATCCCATTGTGGTTTTAAATTGTATTTCCCCAATATTTAATAATACTGAATATCTTTTCCCATTTTCTAATTGGCCACTTCATTCCTCTTCACTTAACTGTTCATGTCTCTTATCCAAGTTTCAGTTATTTGGATTTTTGCTGTTGAGTTTTAGAATTACTTACATATTCTAGACATTAGTCTTTTGACAAATATTTTCTTGCAGTTTTTACTTCAGTTTTAATCCCCTTAGCAGGGACTTCTGCAAAGTAAATTTTCCAATTTTGAAGAATTCTAATTTATCAGTTTTTCTTTTACAAATTGTGCTTTTGTTATTAAACCTGAAAACTGTTTCCCTATTTTTAAGACGATTCAAATTCTGCATTACTAGTCAAAATATTAATCTTTAGCACCTTAGGATACTGTATAAAAAGTTCTCTAGGACTACAGGCTTCAAGGAAGTCCTGAGATCATTTAGATATTCCAGACAATAGCTCCAAGGTGAAGTCCAAAGTGGCAGCAAGCATTAATTACATGACTTGTGAATGAACAAAACCTCAGACAATTCCAGCACCATGACAACAAATCTCCTCCATCCCAAATGAGGTCTAAAATATTGGGGAAGGAAGGCAAACCACCCTTACACTGCCTATTCCAAATTCCTGATTTATGAAATCCATGCATACAGCAAATGCCACTAAGTTTATGTTGGATTATTGCTTAGTAATAATAACGGGGCAAGTTACTCCTGCAAGAGAGCCTCCATGACAATATTTTCCTTCCAGTTCTGTCATTTGAATCAGTGAGAGGCCTTATACTCTCAGTCCTGTCCCCACTGAGCTTATAACTTCAAATAAGGGCAATCCATCTAATTTGATTTAGTTAACACCTTTGTTCTTAGGTGCCCTCAAGTCATAGCGATCCTTATAAGGTTTTGAATGGCTGTTTCAAGGTTGCTTTGGGAGTGTATTGCCATGTCCTTCTCCCATTTTTGTGGTACTGGGGATCAAACCCAGGTCCTCACAGAGTATAGAACAGTACCCTTCAAATTTAGCTAAACCCCAGCTCAAGTTAACACCTAAGACTCATAAAAGAATACTTTAATACTACTTACTAAAATGAAAAAAACAGTAGAGACTCAACTTCTTTTTAGTATTCAGCAATTGCTGCTGACTACAAAGCAGTTATTTTTGCTCTCCATCATCTATTTATGATCATCTTCCAATGAGTTCAATGATTATCTTCCAAATAGATGTTTAACCAATTCCTTCTCTGTTCATTTTATTCCTTAATTTTTTAGCCTGGAATGCATAAACAATTTATACAGTTTTATATCAATTTTATTGTCAATATACAAAAGAATAAAAGGATTTACATCTTAAATCATGAAATATTTAATTAAGGACATGTAAGTGAAAGAGAAGCCTGCAGCAGTAGCCCTGTGGCTTCCGATCCCATCAGATCTCAGAAGCTAAGCAGGGTTGGGCCTGATTAGTACTTGGATGGGAGACCACCTGGGAACACCAGGTGCTGTAGGCTTGGGAGATGGACCTGGCAACCCACACCCCAAAATCATTCTGCCATTGAAAACCCTACGAACAACAGAGAAGCACTGACAACAGTGTTTCGCCTGTTGTATGTAGGATCACTATGAGTCAGATACCTACTGGATGGCACCTAACAACAACAACAACAAGTGAAAGAGTGTACTATATTATTCAGTACATTGAAAGTGCTGAAAATGTTAGTATGCTAATTGAATCTTAACCTAAAATAATTGAGACAATGTCTATATGATAAGAAAATAACTTTCTAATTTGATTAAAGTTACTAAATTGATTGTTTCTTTCTAATAACAAAACTACTTATAATTATTTAAATAGTTTGACATCGTAAGTAGTTGTATCAGATTTTAAATCATATAGCACCACCAATAAGAAAGTTATTACCACATGGGAAATCTAAAGGAAAGTTGTAAAAGTTGTCATTAACGTTCCAACTTGCAAATATGTATGCTTAGTATTTATATGTAAGATTATATGTGCGTTATGATTTTATTACAGCATACATACTCACTGTCAAACCTATATGAGTGTGTGCTGACCACAAAAATAGTAAGAAATTTTTTATGTAGTGCAATTCAAAAGATGTTTTAGTAGGTCATTTTTTGAATTTTCATTATATTTTGTGGCAGACAGGTATAGCTAGTGATATACATACAATGGATAATGTTTAAGAATGAAACATATTTAGATTTGTAAATATATTTTTTAAAAGGCCTAAAGCAGGGAGGGAGTTTTGGCAGGAAAGGAACAACAATAAAGTTAGAGCTTATGTACAAATTTGGGAAATTTAAAGCTATTTTAAAGCATGTGAAGATTTATTACACAGGAAAATGGTGGCCAGCTGTTCTCCATCCCTACTGAGATACACCACAGGAAACTGGCTTACATTGCATTAGGAGGATTTGGCTCTGTATAAGAAATGACAGGCTTGAGAGTGGGAGGGAGAAGAATGTTCCCAAGGGGAATGTGGTCACCTCTAGTCTTAGAGAAAAGTTCTGAATACACACTTAAAAAATGAAATAAGATAACATGATCCCTCTGAATTGACCAAAATCTTCTCTTGGGGCTTTTCAGAGGGTGGTCTACTAAGCAAATGTTTTAGTGATAAAGAATATGCCAAACCCACCCTCCAGGCAGCAGAAAGAATTTCCTGCAAGGATGATTTAGTTTGAAAGAGGTAATTTAAGGACATCTTGGTATCCCACTTGCAGCAGATTTCTAAGAACAGAATATTCTGTCTGAAATGATTTATTCAGCCTTCTTTAAAGAGGCATCAATCATTGAGACAAGAATTCTTTTCTCAATAAATTTTATGTAGAAGTTTTTACCATCATATTACATAGGAAAAACTAAGGCCAATGATTTGATAATATGCAAACAGCCTAAATGTGGTGAAGCCAAAACTCAAATTTCCAAAATTGAGGAATCCAATGCTAAAATATATTCACCTAAGCTACACTGTGAATCAAACTGCAAGCTTAGCTTTGGTTAAAGAGTTTCAGCATCAGTCAATACAAAACAAATAATCAGTTGGGCTTTATCAAGAACATGATTTCAGAAATAGTGCAGTCAATTCTCTCCAAAGTCAATAATCTGTTATTCTGATCCTGAGATGCTGGATGCCATTCATTCATTTTGTCATGTAATTAACAAAAGTTTGTGGAGCACCTAATACATGCCAGGCCCTCTTCTAGGTACTGGGAGTACAGTAGAGAACAGGCAGGCTATTGCTCTCATAGGAATTATGCTCTGGAGAGTATAAACAGATAATAATGATCACCAGCATCTATTGGCACATTCTATGTTCCAAACACTGTCCTAAAATTTATATATATAATATAAATATATATATATATATATAATATATATGTATATATGTAAAATCTTAATTCAAACTCAACAAATTACATATGAATATATATATATATATATATATATATATATATATATATATATATATATATATTCTGATCCCGTCAGATCTCGGACGCTAAGCAGAGTCGGGCCTGGTTAGTACCTGGATGGGAGACTGCCTGGGAACACCAGAAGCTGTAGGCTTGGGAGAAGGACCTGGCAACCCCCTCCCAAAAAGTCAATCTGCCATTGAAAACCCTATGAACAGCAGAGAAGCACTGACAATAGAGTTTTCCCTGTTGAACAGAGGGTCGCTATGAGTCGGATACTGACTCGACAGCACCTAACAACAACAAAAACATGTGTGTGTGTGTGTGTGTGTGTGTGTGTAACTGAAAAGACAATGAAATATGAACAAATTAGATAAATGTCTACCTAAGACAACCAAGCAGCCTGGGACCAAGGTCATGCTTTTAACTGTTTTCTTGTTCTGAAATTTTCAACTAGTTGCCAGTGATAAATTTTCTACAGAATCAACTGCCACCTCCATATCCACAAAAAAGTAAAAGTGTAAACAGGGAAAAATGAAAGAATGAAAGCTAGCATTTAGGAAAGGTAGAAGATGAAGGAGGAACCAATTTTAAATGGTTTTGTGAGAAAATATCTTTGATAAGTTGATAAGCAAGATGAGGAATAAAAGACAAGCAAATGTTAACCATGGGAAATGTGAACAGCATACAAGAAAGAGGGAACAGTAATTTGAAGGCGCTGGGGAGTGACAGAAAACTTGGTACATCCAGAAAACTAATAAAAAGCCAGAGTTGCTGAGGTGGAGTGTTGGAGAACAATGGAATGAAATGACATCACAGAAAATGGAAGTGGCCAAAATAGATTGAACCAAAGCAGTAATTTTTCAATTTCTTCTAAGTGAGATACCAAGCCACTGGTGAGCTTTAAGCAGAGGTACGATGGGGCTGTGTTATACTTTGAATATAAAATAGCTTCCACAGGCTCATGTATTCGAACACTTGGTCCCCAGCCAGTGGTGCTGTTTTGGGAGATTTGGAAACTTTAGGGGATGGGACATATCTGGAGGAAGTAGGTCACTTGGGACAGGCCCTTGGGAATATATTATCCCTAGTCCCATTCTGCAAATTCTCTCTGCTTCTTGTCACTGTGATGTGAAGTGCTGTCCACCCCAGCATGGTCCTGCTGCCATGGTGTTCTTCCCAAGGGCAGGGGGCTAAGCAGCTATGGACTAAACCCTCTGAACCCATGAGCCAAAATACATCTTTCCTTCCTGAAGTTGTTTTTGTCAGGTATTTTGCTCATAGTGACAGAAAAGCAACTGACACAGAGTGAAATTGTCTGATTAAAGTTTTAAAAGATAAGTTAGGATGCTTCATGAAAATAGTACTACAAGGAGTAGAACATGGTATTAGGTAGAAAAGATGGAAGTCCACTGAAGTTGTTCAAGTAAGAGAAGATGATATATGGCATGATTAAAAGAAAAAAAGAATGTTTAAATTAAAAATTGTTATAGTAAAAGACAAATTGCCATTAATCCCCCTCAAAATATTCCCCTACGTTCAAACACAGCCCATCATTCTTACCACTTTCTGGAAAGGGACTTTTGTAGGTATCTTTAGTTGTGCTGCCTCAAAGTCCTAAATTGATTAAAAACATTTACCTTTCATGGTTATTCTAACCTTAGGGAAGAGCCAGAAGTCTCATCATAGCAAATAGGTTGAATAAAGTGGATGAGGACATGATGGACCAATAGATTGGATGATGGAGGTTGAAGCATAAAATGTTATTTGTTGTAGACATTAAAAATTAAATTTGAAAACTTCTATGCAAGTAATAACATAAATTTAAAAGTTATATGTAGAAGATGCTGACTCTTTATTTTTGTTATACTAGAACAGCACAAGGCACTTTACATCTAACAGAATGCCATAGCTTAAATATATCACTTAAATATATTTTGGTACAAACTGAAGGAAATAATGTTCAGGCACTAAAAATGATCATCATGAAAACTATATGGCCCTATGAAGAAATAGTCACTATATGAAGACAATTTAAAACCAT
>VMDO01032241.1:0-19205 GCA_007922755.1 Pedetes capensis | reverse complement strand
AGAGAGGAAGAGTAGTTATTCTCTGAAGCACACAGAAATGCAGGTAGAGGAAATTTCCCAAATGCACGCCAAAGTGGCCTTCACCGTCCCAACCTTTCCAAAGACTACATTAGCCACTCAGTTTGTTTGTTTGTTTGTTTCTTTCTTTCTTTCTTTCTTTTTTTTTGTAATATCACCTACACTTTGAAAACATAGAGTGATCTCTATGTTGCAGAAATACACAGACTATATAGATTTTGATTATGGAAGCAATTCTAAGGAAATAAAACTTCAATGTCAATATACACAAACTGGCATTTACATTTAATATAATCCTGACTTGCTTCTCAATTTAAAGTTTCTATTCTGAGAAATAAATTAAGGTTTTATACTCACAATATTGACATATTTTAGAATCACTTTTGCCATTACACAGCAACATGTGACAGACACAAATTTTCAGAGCAAAGTGTTCTGACGGATTATAGGTTGTAGATCAAATGCACCTCACTGTTTTCCTCCTACATTTATACAAACCACTGCCTGGCTGTTACATTGCGATTATGCCATTTTCCATTATTCACACGCAACTGTATTATTTCCCAGTCCTTAATCATGTGACTATTTGAAGTCATACCCCTGTGTGGGGGCCCACCTCCTGTCTGACCCAGATGTTCAGATGGCAGGCGTGGCCACGCACAGATTAAACACAAGTCACTTGGGACCCTCTGATGAGGTTTCCACATGCCCACAGTACTACAGGTCCTTTCCTTCCCACCTCCACCCTGTGCCTCTTACTGGCCCTGGCAGGGCTGCAGGGCCTCCAGCTGACACAGTTCACCAGACACAAGTCCTACAGATGCGTCTCTCTCACTGCGCTCTTGCTCATGTGGACTGGTTGAGGGAAAGACTGGTTGTACACCTTAGTATTGGGAAGTTTATCCTTTTTTCTTCTATTTATTAAGTGATTAGTACATTCATGAACAATGAATGAATGAGAAAATAATCAAGAAGATTTTGTTAGAAAAATAATCGGATTGTAATGCAAATGTTGATGTTGACTATAGTTCTGGAAAACTAAGCTTTATTTCTATTTATTTTTATATCTTAATAATGTTTTGTTTTTGAGCTTCACTTTGAACTAAAAGTACACTTTAAGTTATCCAAGATTTTAAGGAACAAAGGTGGCAATAACATTTGCATATGCCTGAAGTGAAGCTATACAGAAGAAGGACTTGGCACCCTTCCCTCGAAACAATCCCCAATCATGATGCCTTTTAAACCCCTTGAGGGTTGCTATGAGTCGGATGGACTTGATGGCACCTAACAAGAAACCAGGAGGGCCAAATGAAGCTATATAATATGTGGGATACCTATAATCCATTACCTTCATTTGCTCTAATTCTTTATTAATCATTCAAACATCAAACAAACTAGGATGATCTCTTAGCGTGCTTTGCTCTGTTTTGTTTTGTTGGTGTTTGGGGCCAGAGTCTTGCTTTGTAGCCCAAGCTGACCTGGAACTCTCTAGCAGCCTAGAGTGGCCTTGAACTCATATAGATTCTCCTGCCTTAGCCTCAGAGTGCTGCCCGTGCAGATGTGGCCATCATGCCCAGCATGTCAATATATTTGTGTGACTCTAACAGCTAAAATCTGGAAGCACAAACCCCTAGTTGCTCCCTCAGTCCATTCTCTTTGCTTAGAGCTGCTGTGGATGCAGAGAGCAGTCCAGGTGGAGGCAGCGGGCTGCCCACTTGCAGACTGGGCTCCAGGGTGGAGGCGCTGCCTGCCGTGGGCAGAGATGGACTCAGGGCTAAAGGCTCACGTGGGAGGCCTGGGCTGGGTATACAGAGGGCGGAGCTGGGCTCCTAGAGTGGTCTTAAGGCGCTGTCTGTCTGAACAGTTTTTAGATTTTCCTCAGTTTGTTTTTGATAGAACTAGGTCAGACTGGGACTTGGGTAACTATCAAAAGAGTTTGAATCCATAGGAAGAAAGCGGTGATTAACCTGCCTTCACTTTGAATCCATCTTACTTCATATGTGATGGGTATAATCATAGAATATAAGAAATAATAGCAAGGATACTCATGATTAAAAGTAATATTTATATTCATTCCAGGAAATGTTGTGAATTATTTGCCTCTGCTAAGTACTTACTCCTCAAAAATCATCTCCTCAAAAATCACCTCCAGCAGCTGCTGAGGAAGGAGTCCCTCCCCCTGACAGCCATTCTCTCCCTAGACAGAGCTAGGCCCTTGGCCTTCCACCACTCCTGCCTCCAGGTTCCCCCTAATAACATGCAAGTAGACACTATCATTTTAAAATTACAGGCAGAATTTCAAGTGAGCTTTCTCATTGCCATCCTCAGCAGTATACTTGTGCTGGTATATCCTAAAATGTAAATATTTTTTTCACACAATTACAAGAGCAAGGCACTAATCCAAAATGTACTAGATCTAAAAGCAGTGGCAAATGTAAAGGAACAATCTTCAGGGCCTGTCCCAAGCATGGGCTCCTTGTAATGCCGTACTTGATTTTGTATTTGCATTTCTGTTTTCTGTTACTTAAAGTAACACCCCAAACCATTTGTGTTTTAGGCTTCTCAAAACTCTGATTTGTCTTAGGGTTGGTAGCGATGCCTTCATGACGAGTTTCCTACCGAAACTCACATTCAGTGATGACTGAAACCTGGCGGATCCTTTCCTCGGACTTTGTTATAACATGCTTGACAGAAGCGTGGGAGGAAATACTACAAACTACAGAATAGAAAAAGTGATGGTGGGGGAAATGAAGTGAAATGTGTGTGATCCTTGGATAGGAAAGTGTATTGCTGCTATGCCCGGTTGAGAGCAAGCCTGTGTGGACTTCCGCTGGATCCCAACATGCATCACCTGCCACCTGGTAGCCCATCTTCTCCTTTTTTGTATCTGAGCAGACTGATTGCCACTTGTCATTTCATGGAACTGTGCATGAAAATTGGTTATATTCAATCTCACTCCAATTTTCTTGGATTAAATAAACTGCTTTGCAACACAAGTGAGCACTATGCCATTATCTAAATTCCTCTCTATGATCTCGGGCACAGCTAACTGTTTGTGATTCCGACATCCATTTTGTAGCTGTGGTCTTTCAGAGATATTGTTCTCTTACATCAGTGGTCTTGCTAATCACTTCAAGATTGTTTTCAGGATTAAATATGGGGATACATGAAACATACCACCTTGGAATAACATATTTATGTTGTATCCAAAATCATGTATCAGTTTGCCACTTACATATAATTTAATCTATATGCATATCTTAAATGTACAATGCAATAACCAATATTTAAAAAATCAGTTGCTAAGTATTTTTTTGTCTTCTACACAAATATATTTTGAGCATTCATGCTGAACTCAATTTGAAATTCTTTTTTGAGTGCAGTCACAGTTCTAATAAAACATCATCTCCTTTGTATAAAGTGTTTAATTGTGGACAAGGGATCAAGATTTCCCAGAAGGCTTCTGGAAGAAAACTATGAAGATCATCTTCATTAGTCATTCAGCACATTTAAGACATTGAACGTCTTCCATAAGTTGACAAAGATGCGAACCTTTTTGTTTACATTGTTTTCCACTGAATTTCTTAGTGGTAAATGATTGAAAATTTATTGTCCGAGGCAAAAAGCAACAAGCAACAATCTTACAAATTCTTTGTGTGATAACAGTTCTTGAATTGTGTTTTGAAATAAGAGATTTTAGAAGTTTAGAATTTCTTTTTTGATGCCTCATATTAAATACATTGATTCCTTTGTCTTTTTACTTTCCCATCTTTTTGATGTAAGTGATCAACAGATATTAACTTTTTATTTAAAAGTTAATCAAAGAAGGGATTGCTGTGACTTTTTATTACTACCTCCAAGTGACATGGCAGAGAATCCTATATTTAGTTTTCTAGGTCCATTTCCCTTTCATTTTTGAGGAAATATCCTAGAAAAATGAGATATAGCTCCAGAAAATATGGTATATATATCATAATTGAATACTTCGTAAAGTAATTTTGAGATGACAGGTTATATGTTTATTAATGTGGAGGGAAAGATACACTGTGAAACCACATCTTAATTCTTATCTTTTGCAGATGTGGCTTCATGAAGGCCAGAAAGCCTATTCACAGTACAGTCACTGAGCTATCAAAGAGCAATTTGGCCAAATAATCACTGAAGTAACTCAAAATTCCCTTGGCAAATTTACTGTAAGTCTTGCTGAAAAGAAGAATGAAAACTTGTCTCACTCTTATGTCTTAAAGGTAGGTCTTTTATTTGTAAAACTTAGTAGAGAGAATTGCATTACTTCACTTGTATGCTTATATTCTTGATTTGGATTAACTCTGGGCTAGATATGTTATCCAGGTGTTACTTAAATTATATCTGCAAAAAGAATAGCAAGGTATGTATTTGATGTTACTTGGGTTCTTCTGAATATAAGTCATCTCACAGTTACAAAGACAAGTGTCTGGGGCCATTGTTATAGTGCAGTAGGACCAAGTTGTGAGTCTTGGTCCTTTATCTGAGAGAGCAGGAGTCTGGTGGTCACTGAATTGTTGTTTAGGGTCTCTTTCTTTATGTAGATCTCAAAACAGAAGTTTTATCATGTAATTATACTCTACAATATTCTTGGAATGACAAAAGCTTGTAAGTCAGCTAAACTATTTCAAAAATTGGTGAGATTTTTATTCAGATGTATTCAAACAAAATATTTTACACATTGCTTTGGGAGAAGGACCTGGAAGTCTACTCAGGTGCCAGGCACGGCACAGTGTCAGGTAGCATTTCCTTCTGCTGTACATATGGTGACTATGAGTCAGACCTGGCAAGATGGCATCTAACAATGCCAACAATGGTTCATTGCTAGGAATTAGTAATGCTTCCTTGTATAAAACTTAATTGCTATTGCCTGCTGAGAGTGATGCAGTGATGTATTTCCCTGTGTCTGACTTCTATTTCTCCAGATTTCTATAGCTCCCATCTCCTCTAATAAGTTACCTAATAACTTTTCATCAATCCATGGTAAGGATTTTTAAGCAAAGAAAAATTTAAACTTCAATGTAAACATGGAGTTAAATGATATAAAACTATGTGTGGATGGCCATAACATGACCAGAAGCCCAATTGTGATGAAAATAGCTACAAACCTAATGAATGAGAATGTTTGCAGAGGGAAAAAGCTTCATTCTATCATCTTACAGACACACTTGTAAAAGGGAATGGAACCTTTGCAAATCATATAAATGCATTATTTTATATTTTAATTCTGCATTCAGTAAAAAAATTTACCTTACTTTCACCATTTGTACTTTATGAAGACTTCGGAGAGAGGCCCAAGATGACTCAAAACATATAGTAATGAGAAGGAAGGTAAATGTTGATTTCTCTGAGATGATCAGTGCCTGCTTAATGGATTTGCTGAACTCTGACATAGACCCACAGATAGGACTTGTTAATATAAGAAAAATAATTAAAAATAACCAAGAAAGACTATCAAAAGATGCAAGTTTAATATACTGAATATTGGTAGGTACTGTCAAGTCAGATCCAACTCATAGCAATCCTATATACAATAGAATACAACCTTACCCAATACTGTGCCATGCTCATGATCTTCTTTATGTTTTAGACCATTGTTGCAGACTTTATGTTTCCTTTAATTTTGAGTCATTCCACAATAGCAAGAGGCAGTCCCAGGGGATTTACTCCATTCTCATCATTAAGATTGACTCTACTGTGTGGAGGTAACATTTCCTCAGTCATTTATTGCATGTCTTCCAGCCTAGGAGGCTCATTTTCCAGAACTATATTTGACAATGCCTCTCTGCTATTCATAGGATTTTCAGTGGCTAATTGTTTTGCGAGTGGCCTGCTGGGTCCTTCTCCCTAGCCTGTCATAGTCTAGAAGCCCAGCTGAACCTGTCCACCATATGTGACCATGCTGATATCTGAGATACTGATGGCATAGCTTTCAGCATCACAGCAACACACAAGTTCCCACAGCATGACAGGATGACACATTTGGAGGAATGTACTGAATAGGAGAGGGATGTATTCACACAAAGTGATTCCTGAAAATCTATAATGTTTAATAATTGCCATTTTGCTTTCCTCAAAGGGCAGTTAACTTTAGTACATGGACTTTACAGGTGTTTCAATTTAAGCCATGGAAACAGGAAATCACAGTTTGGATACAGAGTTTACACTTACTGGTCTTTTCCAATATGGCCAAATGAACCTTTTCCTGTTTGCCATCATCGCTGTCCTCTTTTCAGTGGCTCTGATGAGGAACCTCACCCTGATCCGCCTCATCAGAAAGGACAGCCGCCTCCACTCCCCCATGTACTTTCTCCTCAGCCAGCTCTCCATCATCGACATGATGTATATCTCCACCACGGTGCCCAAGATGGCAACTAACTTTCTCTCAGATACCAAGACTATTACATTTTGGGGCTATGAATTTCAAGCCTTTGTGTTTCTGAGCCTTGGCGGAGCTGAAGCCCTTCTTCTGGGTTTCATGTCTTATGATCGGTACATAGCCATCTGCCATCCTTTACGCTATTCTGTGCTCGTGAGCAGGAAGGTCTGTGGGTCCATGGTCACCTGTGCTTGGAGCAGCAGTTCCATCAATGCTTTTGTGCACATAGTGTATGTATTTCAGCTTCCATTCTGTGGGTCTCGGCTCGTTAACCACTTTTTCTGTGAAGTTCCCTCTCTCCTGCCATTAGTGTGCCAGGACACATCCCAGTATGAGTACACAGTCCTTCTGAGTGGACTCATTATTCTGCTGCTGCCATTCATGGCTATTTTGGCTTCCTACACTCGTGTGCTCATTGTTGTGTTCCAGATGCACTCAGGTCAAGGACAGACCAAAGCTCTTTCCACGTGCTCCTCCCATCTGATTGTGGCAAGTCTATTCTATATAACCACTCTTTCTACCTATACCCAAGCCACACTCTTTGCATTCCCCAGCCCGGGACAAGGTGGTAGCTGTGTTTTATTCTATGGTCACACCTCTTCTGAACCCATTCATCTACAGCCTGTGGAATAAGGAGGTCATGAGTGCTATAAGGAGACAGCTGGGTGGATGGATGCTAGTTAAAAACCCATGGCTCAGGGAATCCCTCTTTGAAAGTTTTTCCTTAGAACTACCTGGAAAGATGTAAGGATCAGTATTCTGTACAGAGGCTTGAGAAACAACGTGCTTATCAAGATGTTTAACTTATAAAGCAGAAGCTTCAGCCAACAGTGATGGCACATGCCAGTAATCTCAGCCTCCTTGGGAGGCTGAGGCAGGAGGATATTAGGGTAGAGGCTAAAGGCAGCCTGCACAACTTAATGACACCCTGTCTCAAAAATAGTGAAAGGATTTCTTGTGGAATACAAAAAGCCCCTGGGTGCAACATCCAGTACTAGAAACAATTTAACTAAAATAAAGTTAAACAAATAAATAAAGCAATGGAATACAACTTTGTCAATTCAGTGTTCCCATGTTATTTATATTTTGAAATGCCTTTCTTAATATTCAGAAGACAACCCATAGAATATAGATCTATTTCAACATTTATTTATCAGGTAAGTTTATAATAACCCAAGTTTATGAAGAGAAAATATGTACAATCCATTCATTCACTCATTCACTCAGGAAACTTTTTCCCCCTTTATTAGTAATGTTGATGGGTTACAGAGCAACACAGCAATGGCTTTTTCCATTATGCGTGCGTTACATCACTTCTAGCAGCACTTTCATCGACCCATAAAGTTTATGGAGCCTTAGGGCTAGTTTGTAGTTAAACTCTGATAGTAATTTGGGTTCTGTTCCCCTGTTTTTCCAACATACTCATAAAGTTGTGCTGCTTACATTGAGATCAACCTCTCTTCCTTCATCCCTTCTCATTGAGCCCCTCCCCATTCCATCCTTTCCAATCTTTGCTTCCCTCTGCTGGATTCCTCTCTCCTTCTTTCCACTCCTTAAATTGTCCCTTCTATACTAAGTTTAATTGTGCATTTTTTATATTTCAATTTCTGTATAGGATTTTTTCCTTCCTTGAAGTATGATTCAGCACCCACATATGAGTGAGAACATATGGTGTTTCTCTTTTGGGGCTTGTGTTCATTGGCTTAAGATGATGTTCTCCAGTTCCATCCATTTTGCTGCTAATGATGTTATTTCATTTTTTAATTACTGTGCAGTATTCCATTGTGTATATGTACCATAATTTTTCAACCATTCTTCTGTTGAACGGGCATCTTTGTTGATTCCATATCCAATGATAGAATTGTAACACTATTCCAAGCCAGGTTTAGGCAGGAGTCAACAAAAATAAAAAGTGACAGAAATATCTGCCTAAGAGCATCTTAATTCCAACTTCAGTGTTAATTTCCCTTTGTCATATAATATGATGCAAGACAGGACCTGCCAATGAGGGCATGAATGTATTTGGCAGCCATTCTTCTTACTTCTTCCATGTTTTGTAAAGTGTGCATTTAGCCAGAACACTGAGGACAACCTCTCCCACCCCGAAGGCCTGAGGGTGGCCCTGTGAACTTAGAGCCAGAGAGGCGACAGGTCTCTCAAATGTCATGAGCTGAAAGGGACACCCTAGGTTTAGGGAGAGAATGACTGGGCGTTGGGAGAGGGAGAGTAAGGCCAGGGGAAAAAATGCTCAGACTGAGACAAATTAGAATTTCAATACCTGCTTTCTTTTGTTCCTCCCCCCTCCACTAGGTACTCATTTTTCCAGGCTTTAACTCTCAGTTTATTCCAGTCTTTGTGAATTAGATGAGTCTCTTGAATACCACATATTGATGGTATATGTTTTTTCATACAATTAGCCAGTCTCTGTCTCTTAATTGGTGAGTTAAGACCATTTATGTTAATAGTGATTATTGAGTAGTATTTATTGTTATACATCCAATAATTACCTGTTACTGGTTTATGAATCATGTTTGCTTTGTTCCTTTCTTGGGTTGCACTCATTTCAGCTAACCAGTTATTTGATTTCCTATATAGGGTTGTCTTTTCTCTCCTGGATGTGGTAATTGATTTACAATCCTCTGCAGGGCTGGTTTAGTGGTTGCATATTGTTTAAATGCATCAATATCATTAAATGTCTTATACTCCTATTCTATTTTCAAAGATAATTTTGTTGGATATAGTAATCTTGGTTGGAGTTTTTTTTTCTTTTTTCTTTTGGATGTGAATCACCTGTGACCATTCCTTTCTAGATTTCAATGTTGATGTGGAGAAATCTGCAGTAACTTTAATAGTTTTTGCTTTATAAGTAATAAGGAGTTTCTGCCTTTCTGCTTGTAGGATAGCTTCTCAAATTTCTAATGACAGCATTCAAGCGATGATATGTCTCGAGGATGACCTATTTTTATCAGCTTTTGAGGGAGTCCTAAATGTTTCAGTTGTGTGTGTATCCATATTCTGTATTATCTCTGGGTAGTTTTCCTTGAGGGTATCATATACTAGATTTTGAAGGCCTCTGGTGGATATTTCTTCTTCTGGGACACCCTGAACTCTTAAGTTTCATTTTTTCTTTCTATCTGAGTTCTCCTGGAAATATTTTTTTAATACCTTTATAATTGATTCCATTTCTGACTGTTTGTATTTAAGTTGATTTATTCCATCTTTGGAATCAGAAATTCTCAGCTCACATTCATCCAGTCTTGATGAAAAGGATTCTTCAGCCAAATTCAATTCTTTTATCTTCGTTTGCATTTCAATGATCATTGCTTGGTTTTTCCTTATCATTTCTAGCTGGGAGGATAGAATGGACTGCAGGTGAGATACCTTCTTTTCAAGGATTTCAAGGGTGTTATTAGTGTTCATTTTATTTTCTCTTAGCATGTTTACAACCATAACTCTGAATTCCAATTCAAAGATCTCTAAGAGTTGAGGTTCATTGAAGGAATTTGTTGGGGGGCTTTGGTCTGGGGGGCCTTCAGATCCATTCTGCCCCTTTGTGTTTCTTGTAGGTTTACTTCATTTGACCATAATATGGTCCAGGAAATAGAATTTGTCTCTCCTGAGTGTGCAGAACTTCTCCCTCTGTCATTCCTTTGAGATTGTGTGGTGCTGAATCTTTGGTGCTTATTTGAGCTTGTAAGTTGTGTAGTTTCTCAGCTGTTTAGTCTGTAGGGGTCTTACTGTAGTCCACCAGCCCTAGCCCCTAGGTGCTAGGGGATAGGGAGGCAATAGATTCTGTTTCTATTCTGTGGGATGAGAAAGGGGAGGATCTGGTGACAGAAGAGGGGGAAAGAGGAGGGTAGAGTACAGAGACTAATAGAAATTACTGTCAAAATTAAAATTAAGGCTAACATCTAAGAGTAAAATAATTAACTAAAAGAAAAACACACATATAGCATAAGAAAATGAGGAGAACAGAAAAAGGGAAGAGAATAAAAGAACAAAGATAGAAAGAAGAAGAGAAATAGAAAAAAATCCTCATGCATACACACTCCCACACATGCATAAAAACCCTTGTAGCTAGGTGTGGTGGTGCATGCCTGCAATCCCAGTGCCTTGGGAGGTGGAGTCGGGAGGATTGCAAGCTTGAAATCAGAGGCAGTCTGTGTAACTTAGCAAGACCTTGTCTCAAAAAGTAAAAAATATGGGCTGGGGGAGCAGCTCAGTGGTCCAGGACTTACAAAGCATGCAGTTGCAATACCCTGGGTTCAAACCCCAGCACCGCACACACACAAAAACAAAAAGAAAAACAAAAACAAAAACAAAAAACCAGAAAAACAAAAAAGCACTTGTATGTTCTCACAAGTGGAATCTGAACTATGGACACACAGTTCCACTGGATGAAGTGAGCACTGCAGGATGAAGTGAACCCTGCAGAACACAGAGTGGCAGTGTTTTTGCACAATCCACGGAAGCGGACTGCTTTAGGGTACAGGATTTCTTCTGCGTAGGTTCCCTCTATTGAGTGGATATGGTGGGCAGCCCCACAATGTCCTAGGTTTATGTGGGACACTGAGAAACCATAGTCTGTTCCACGAAATATTCTGTGTCTATTGTATTGTTAGAGAGGCAGTGAAACCTGTGGGGGCCTCCCTGGAGTTCTCTAAACTTAAAGGAGGGGCATAAGAAACCAACTCCATCCCAAAAGTTACTTCTTTTCAAAAGCCAAAGGTAATTGCTCTATGGGACTACTGCTCACTCTAAACAATCCCAGTAATCTACTCAGATTCCTGATATGCCTAACATATTATGCACCATTATTCAGCCATCTGGGCTAACTGGGGATTCATCACAGGTAAAGGTCCCCAATCACCAACACACTCTGAATCCATAAACTCTTGCCAGTTTCCCATCACCCCTTGAAAGTTTCGATCCTTTCTTGCAGAGGACACCAAATCTCCTGTGATCTAATTTCTGCAAGAAACAGCTTGGTCAACAAAACAGCCAAAGCCACCAGAAGCCAGAGACTCCCTCTTTCTCTTCATGCCAGACTTCTTTCTTCCAAATAACACTTACACACACCCTGAGAAACACACACATACTCCTCCTTTGGACTATCACACAATTTTGAAGGATGGTTCATATAAAACAATAAGATCCTCCTTCCTACCCTACAGATGTACAAAATCCTAATCCAATTACACAACCTGTTCCATAGAGGTCCCAGATCACTAGAGCTCTTCCTCTGCCTAACCTATTCTTTCTAAACCTCTCCTCCATCCCCAATGACATTATAAGACAATACCAGAAATACTGAACACATAATCCTGAAAGTGGAGCACACCTCTCCCCTCCTCATACCAAGCCAAAGGACACCTACCTGGAGAAAACTAGCAATTAGATTTCATTCACATGCCTCCCATCAAAAAGATCAGATCCCTCCACACTCTCATAGACACCTTCTCAGAAGGCTGGACTGAAACCTATCCCACCACATCTGAAGAGTCCTCAAAAGCCCTTAGATGCTCACTCACTACAGGGGCAGTGGAGTCCCACTGTGGGAGGTGATCCCCAATGCCCCACAGATGACTCTCACTCTTGTCACCCTGAGCCTCTTCTAGGATATCTTCCTGCATTCTGGGATATCCCTAATCCTGCAATTAGATCATGATCCCCCTTTGCACACAGATAACCCAGCAGGTAATAGGGCCCTGAACATTCCTTGGAAATTACATAGCCAATATCACCCTCCATCATCAGACAAGATAGAAAAGGATAATCAGCTACTTATACTCCACCTGTCAAAACTGGCATCTGACTTCTGTATGCCATGGACTCAGCTCTTACACCTAGCCTTAATCTGCCTGTGGCCAATTCTCCAAAAGCCCTCATCCCTTACCACATTTGAACTAATCTATGTGAGAACTTTCCTGCTAGAAAATCTGCCCCCTATTAAATCCCCAACAGGGGATTATTTCCCTACCCTGAGACACATCTGCACTTCCCTCTGAAGGCACACAGGCATTTTCTTTCCAGAACCCTCTCCTAAAGACACATTCTCCATAATACAACATGGAGATTGGGTCTTAATATGCAAATATCCTGGACAGGCTAAGACCTCACAAATTTCCTTAAGTCTCTATAGGGAAAGTGCCTTCATATTTAGCCTTATCACTCCCAAAGCTGTCAGGGTCAAAGAGTTCCTCCATTCATGGTACCATATTAGTAAAGTCAAACCCTACACAAAACCTTATTATTCTTCCACTCTAACTGGATGCACATCCATAAAATAACAGGTTATACCAGAAGAGGAGACACCCAAAAACTGTCCTTAGGGGGGACTATCCTCTCTACCTATCCATTTCTACCAGATAAGAGCAAGAGGATCCTCCTGGAGTTCCTGTGGGCCAAATTCCTATAGGTCACCTGACAGGATTTCAAATGGGACAATGCTCTCAATATTTCTAACCTCCCCCCTCTTCCTCCTTCTTTGCCTCCCCATAGTCCGAGGGTCTTTAACTAGGCCACTAATTCTACCCCTTATCTCATCCACCCTCTAAACTTAACCACCACGTTACTTAATCTAAGTAATTCCTCATATAGCCAGTCCTGCAGGATATACCTGCACTTGTCGCAATGGCTAATAGTAAATTGCAGGTGGCAATAGAAGCTTAGATCAATATATCTATTGTATTATTTCATACATTCCAGATGACAGAACGATTTCTTTTCTTTCTTTCTTTCTTTTCTTTTCTTTTTCTTTTTCTTTTTTTGTGGTACTGGGGATGAACTCAGGGCCTCACTCTTGCAGGCTTTGCCAGTGCTGTACCACTGAGCTGCACTCTCAGCCAATTTTGTTACTTTTTTGAGACATGAAAACCATGAAATCACATTGGAGTGCAAATCAGGGAAGGTCCCTGTGCTCTCCATGAGGGTTACAGTCCACACCTACCATTTTGTTCTGGAGTTTCCTTTTGCCATTGAGGTGGTCAAATGGAACCCCCACTTTAATAGCACAGGGACATGGGAATTCATCTTCTATTATCTCCAGCATAACTTGTGGTTTTGAAGTACTCTCTTCTGTGGTTCTTAGGATAAGAAAAACCATTCTTAATAAAGAGAGATTTATTTCTCCCTTCTACTCCCTACCCCTGTTAGTCATCTCTCTACTTATATTGGTAATATGATTCTGCTTGAATTAGTGGCCAAGGCCTTTCTTCTTATTTTTCTACTTCCAATGGGAAAGCTACTAGCATTTTTGTCATAAAATATGGCCCATATGTTACATTTTGGGGCCGTATCATTTATAAAATTAAAATATTTTCTTTCCTTTCTATGTTGTTGTTTTTGTTAGGTGCCCTCTAGTTGGTATCCAACTCATAGCAATGCTTATAGGGTTTTCAATGGCTGACTATTTCAGGATTGCCTTGGGAGTGGATTTCCAGGTCCTTCTCCCATTTTTATGGTGCTGGGAATTGAACTTGGGACCTCAGAGACTGCATCACAGTGCTCGACCAACTGAGCTAAATCCCAGCCCTTTCTTTTCTATAGAACTCCAATTTTATCAATATTTAACCAATATATTTCTTGGCTCCCGTCAAAGTGGATATTTGTCTTTCTGTTTATAATTTTGTGAATTTCATTTAATATGTTGAGGTTTATTAATGGGTAATCCATCAATATCTATGTTACAAAGTGAAGCCAACTCTCCCACTTAGAATTATAATTCAAACCTATTTTGTGTTTATGCATTTTTATCCATTACCTAACAATGTAAATTTCTTTGTTGTCTTTGTCTTTCTTAATGTTTGCTTATTTATTTGAATTTTGTAGTTTAAAATATATGTATCACAATGTGATGCTTTAAAGCATATGGTTTGAGAAATATTCCAATATAATTAAGTGATATGTGTCTTACCTGATATAGTTGACTTTTTTTTTGTAGTACAAGGGGTTGAACTTGAATGCTTTGCAAGTGCTGGACCACTGAGCAGCACCTTCAGCCCATTTTTTGATTCTTATGAGACAGAGTCTCACCAAATTATGCAGATTGCCTCTGGTCTTGAACTTGTGAGCCTCCTGCCTCCACCTCCCGAGTCACTGGGATTACAGGCATGCATGACAGTGCCCACCTATAGTTGACATTTTGTGTTGAGAACACTTAATACATATTCTTTGTTGTACTTCCTCCACTACACATTATACCATGATTTTCTTTGGTCACAATGATTTATGAGAGATCTGTGAACTCAATCTACCTGTCTTACATTCATGTCATGTTCTCTCACCATCATCCTCCCAAATATCCTCCATAACTATCCCAGGCTCTGTTTACCAAAAATTTACTCTCAGCTTCTATGGAATTATCTAACCTAGACTTACCAATTGGATATGGCTTGCAATATTTCATCTTTGATGTGCATGTCATAATTCAGGAGCCAATATCTGTATGTCATTACTGAGTAAATTCCACTGTTTCTCCTGTGACCCACAGAATGTTTTATACATTTGGTGAATTTTAGCAAATAGATATCTCTGTATGCCACAACAGTACCACATAGAATGGTTTCATTTTCTAAAAATCTCTTGTGTCCAGGAAAAGGTCTACCAACATTAAACATAATCTTAACATTTGGGATATTAAGAAGTGTGGAGATGCTTTTCATAAATTTTCCTATCATTTGTGGAGCAAAGTAAAGGATACCTTAATTTGTTAAATGTTCTATAAAACCATAAGTAATGAAAGAACACAATGCTATGGATGAACAGATGGGTCCGGACAATATATTAATCCATTGAATCATGAAGGACTAATAAATATAGCATGAGTGAAGAGTGTCAAAGTTCATAACAAATAGGAGATTAGATTTCTGTATTGACCTTCATTTTCTGATTTGGAATTCAAATGCAACAAATCTTTTGGTCCAACTGGTCAATCAAAATGACATGCATTTCTGAGTACTTTCACACATGGAACTGGTGTTCAGAACTGTGTGGGTCATAGAAAGATAAACCTATGACTGTCCTGGACCATGGAATTGTGAGTCTAAACCCCCCACATTGGAGTTTCAAAGATATAATGCCCCAAAGATTTAGGCTCTTTCCTGATTGTTATGGGAAATATTTGACCATTTCACAATTCATAGAACCCTGCAGACACTCATGCAATGTATTTTCATCCTCTCTAATGCCTTTCACAAAAATAGTTTGTGTCAGGCTTGAGACTACATCTGCCCTAGATGATTTCATCACTGCTCCCCTGCTATTTGTGGTCCTGCATGAAATCATAGACCCTTGGGGTAGGGAGGAAGATACTCAAGCATGTTTTCCAACCTGTGTTTTTCAACTGGATGCCAGACCTCAGATGTACAGCCTCAGGGAAAATTTCTACAGGCTGGACTGAAACACTTCAGTACATCAGACTTTTCAGACCAGTAAAGAACGAAATCAGACACACACATGCACACAAACACATAATACCTGTGTTCTCTAACCTGATGTTGGAGTTTCTACATGCACCCAGTTTTAGGGTTTGAACATCCATCTATGATGTTCTCTTCAATTTTTCTGTTCTCACTCCTGCAGTTTTCCTTCCTAGAGTCCTCTTTTTTTGTTAATGAGTGTAGACAAATAAGGAAATGCAGTGTGTGCATGGATGGAAATGTCATGATTGGTGCATTTTTCCCTCTTAGTGTTAGGTGTAGTGGTGGCATCTGCAAAGGTGCAAGAAAGAAAAATGCTTCTTCGGGTTAAGTATGTTTCATTTATTCATGTTCTGATTAATTCTCACAATGGAAGATGCCTAGATCTGTGGGTGCAAACATCACTGAAGTCTGTGTCTCATGTACTGCATTTCTCATGCCCATCTGCCCAGAATTGTTTCTAATTATTTTGTGTCTTCCTGCTGACTAGATTTCTGTCCTCAAAGGGGAAGACAATATTCTGTCTTTCTTCCAGCTTCCCCATTCCAGAGTTGAAATCTCTCTACTTATTCCACTACTTCTGCCTTTATCTATCCTGGCTATCATTTTCTATGTTTCAATTGTGTTTTAGAAACAATAACAAATCTATTGGGATGCGTTGCATGTTCTGATGTTATAGGAAACTTTTCTTCTCAAAATTCAAGGCCCTGTTTTGTATCTTTGATCGCATGTATTAAATTCAAATATCCCTACAGTCACTGGTAATTATACCCACCTGAAAGGAAAAGCTTTTTTTATTGAGGACATACAGTTATTCATTTATATAAACTTGGTGTCATTATTTGATTCTAGGTGTGCTTCATATCTCCTGGTGCTATAAGCCAGATAAGAAACAAAAGCCAGTCATTGTGAGACTTTTATCTTCTCCAAATTGATGCTATGTATTAGAAGGCATGCATGGTGTCAGGTTTTATATATGATTAGTGACAGTGCTGCATTAGAGGTCTAGTTAAGAAATGGTTAAGATAATATCTGGAAATTCTAGTCATCAGTTTGTGCTCCTGGGAGGGGGGAGGGTTGTCACTGGAAGAAGTGATTGCCGATACCTCTTATCAGATGCTTGAGTGACCATTGTTGCCTATTGTAGTTCCCCACACTTCAGAGCAGAGATAGCAGTGTTATGTATTGGGAAACCTTGCCTGCAGTACTAGCTTCTTACTGTGGTATGGATTTTTGTCTGCTTGTCCTTTTAATTTTAAATCTTTTCTCAAGTTTAGAAGGTATTTTTTCTTTACTTATTTTTAATATGTATTTGCATATTGTGATTAATACATTTATGCAGAGACTTTGATGCTGGTGGTTATTATGCTCATTGTTTATACTATGAGATCTGAAAACTTTGGCGTGTGTTTTTAGAGAACACAGATGTGAGTCTCCTAGAACTTTCACAGAAAGTGCTTTTATGTGATACTTATTAGAGAACCAAAGTAATTTTTCCCTGAGGTCCTTTCCACTGATATAGGAGACACTGAAAGTAGTTCTGCTGTGGGTAAGAGAAGCCAGACAGCCCTTTGAGCATAGAGTAGGAAAATAGAAATCTGTGTTCAACGATCACTGTGGAGTTGGTGAATATAATGTTACTAAGAAGATGTATGAGGTCCTTGAACATCCTGACTAAAATGACTTCTCAATGTCCTTCATTAATGCAGATCGGTGTGACCACTGATAACCTCAGAGATAATGTAGGACGTGGAACATTTAATTGTTAAATGTCGATGGATATTAAGGTTATCCTACCAGATTTGGCCTGAAATGGACATTGCAAACTCAACCCCAAGAGTCCATAATATGAGGACAGCTGAGTTCAGGGGAGAGAAATGCAGTTTGCTGAAGGAGAAAATTCTTATTTGGGGAGATGGCCAGATCCCATCATGTTTGTGAGGAGCTTCAGACATGCTGAATGCAGGAGAGGAACTTAGGTTCTTCTCACATGAACTCTGGGAAGACTCCCTGAATGACTTTTCCATCTGCTATCAACCCTCACTAACTCTGAAACCAATGTGCCTCAGCAGGGGGCTCCACCCGCACCCATGCACTGGGACCCTAGTCTGTTCCTGGAAAGAATGTACTTGTAATTGTTGATATCTTAATATCTCAGCTGATATATCCATTAGGCACAGGATATGTAGATATATAAGAATATTTAATATGTGAAATTCAAACTACAAACAAAACAAAAAATAAAATAAGAAAGGATTTTGTTAGTATAGTCAAGATGTTTATATTATATAACATAATTTTTCCAGTAATTGTATTTTATTAATAATTTTTGTTGTACACCTTATGAGTCCCATTATGGCATTTTCAATCATGCATTTCATTATCTGTATATACTATCCACTCATTTAATATTGCCTGAAATGTAGACCATAAGTTCAATCCCAAGCACAGCAAAAAGAAAATAAAAAACATAAAATATTTTAACATATTATTCTAGTATTTTAAAAGTAATCTTGCACATCAGAGCATACGTACCTCAGGTCCCCCAAAATTATATCATAGTTCAGATCTCATCTTTTATCATAGTTGGGTACAAAATCTCTAAACTTCTTTAAATTATTTGCCTTTCACAACTACACATAATAAATATCTACATATACATATGAATCTTCATCATAACTTCTATACATATGTATCAAAATATTTAGGAAAGCTAGCATTACTTTGCTCCTTCAACAACTTCTGCATGGCCTCTAATTTCTAGTTGGTTTTAACTTTCAGATTAGCATAATTAGGGAGATAATTTTGAGGTCATTGAGATTTGAAAGATCATAGTTCATGCGTCTTTGTTCTCTGGTTATGCAAATAAATACTTACAAGTAAAAATCTAATTGGCCAAAGGCTACCTATAAGTTTAAGTGTTTTTATAGTGCTTCCAAATGAACCTCCTCAAATGCAATGGTGAACACTTTCACCAGCCATGCATGAGAGTATTGTTTCATTCACATTTACTTTAAATTTTGCCATATTGCTATTTAAAAGTGGTTCCTCATTTATTACACTAGAATTTCTTACTTGAAATTCTTACATAATCAAATTTACATCTGTTGTCCTGAGAATGTTCTCTTGAGTAACTTTCATTCTTATATTTTTCTATTTCACGATAGGCTTTTCTCTTTTTTAAGCACATTGCACATGTTGAGGAATAGAAAAATTACATTTCAAGTATTCTAAAATGTTTCTCAAAATTGTTGTTCATTTTAAATATGTTCAAATAGTCATGATTAAACTGGAGAAGAATGTAAACTTTCAGGATGAGTAAAATTATCAATTTTTACTCAGTCTTTTCTTTTTGCTATTCATTA
>VMDO01032240.1:0-19209 GCA_007922755.1 Pedetes capensis | reverse complement strand
GGTTCTTACACATTTTCTTAGATGAGAAAATATATCTAAACAAGGTGGAAATAATGAAATTATTTTTCATAAGAGTATACTGGTTTAAATGCTAATTATGCTTTTGAATCTTTTTCTTTATTAGAATATATATTCAACATGACCACAGATTAAATCTCTCAAAACTTTTAAAAGACCTTATGTAAACTTATACGTTACTATTGCCTAATTATATTTGCAACTCATAAGAAAATGTCTTCCATTTGTATTCTCATATCACACCAATTCTGTCTTTTCAGAAATTACATGCAACTTAAAAACCATGCTAAATATGCCAACAACACAAAATGATGACATTTTTGATAAACTTTCTTTCCTGTGTCAGTATTTAAGCAATGCCTGGAAGCTATTGTACTGTCAAAAAAGATAGTAAACTGGGTGTAGTGGTGCACGCCTGTAATCCCAGCAGCTTGGGAGGCGGAGCCAGGAGGGTCGCAAGTTCGAGACCAGAGGAAGTCTGCTTAACTTAGTGAGACTCTATCTCAGAAAGTAAAGAAAAAAAGAAAAAAAGGGGCTGGGGGTGCAGCTCAGTGGTCCAGCACTTGCAAAGCATGCAAGCACGAGGCCCCAGGATCAACCCCTGGTACCACAAAAAAAAAAAAAAAAAAAAAAAAAAAAAAAAAAAAAAAAAAAAAAAAAAAAAAAAAAAAAAAAAAAAAAAAAAAAAAGATAGTAGTAGAATCCTAGTAAAATATATATTAAATAAAATATAATAAAGAGTTTTATTTAAATATGGTATAAGCATATTTAAATTTAAACACTTCTGTCTGGTTATGATAGTTATGCACTGATATAAAGTAAATCCAGAGAAGAGTTTTTTCATGGATATTTTTAAACTAATGTAAAAGAAAACATCAGATTTAATTGCATTCTATTGTACAAAATAATGACAAAGCCTCAGCTGAAATTTCATAATGAAAGTAAGTTTTCTAAGGCATCTCCTACAACATTTCTCACCAGATGCCTTACAAATTATTTCTAATTATTTTGGGACAATTACTACATCAGTTTTTCCATACTAGTGCTATTGAAGGTAGTGATATGTACCCCAGATGCCTTTTTGTAAACAATGTAGTATATGAGGTATATCAAATACAATTTCATCACCGAAAAGGAGAGTCATTTCATTCTCAAGTAAAATAACTTATTGATCCATAGTAAAATTTATACTTAAATGTTTGCAGGATTTAAAAAGTTTATTTCCTTTTCATTCTTTTATTGTTTGATTTTTGGTTTTACTTTTGAGATGGGGTCCTGCTGTGTAGACCAGGCTGGCCTGGAATTTGCTATGGAGCACAGGCTGGCTCCAGACTTCAGATGTGTTCAGACTTGTGGGAATAGTTGATGTGACCCTGCAGAAGAATGGAGAGTAGTCAGGGCTAAAGGTTTATCAAAAGATCCTTAGATGTTTCCCAATGCTCAGCACATTAGATAGTCTTTTTCCTATCTCTAAAACCCTGAATGCCCTCTGTTTCTGAATTGAAATGGACTGAAACAGAAGTCTTTCTTTTCCTTGCTACTTTGAGAAATAAGTCTTTCTGAAAACCGATTTTATTATTCAGAGTTCTCTATAGAAATATATGTATGTATAATTAATATTCTTGAATCTAATCTACCCCCTTTTAAAGGTCTACAAATCAGATGCAGATTAGAATCACATATGGGTTGGATTTACCATCTAGTGCTCTTGTCCAACAAAGAGGGAACAAACCCAACCTGAAGGTGATGTTGGTATGATCCAGTTCATGTATGTTGGTATGATCCAGTATGACCCCAGTTATGGATGGGGTTCCATAACGAGGAAGTGAGGACGAGAAAAGAAGCCACTACATGTTTGAGACAGGCTTTAAAAATCTCTTCTGGAGCAGAGTGTCACCAATGCCTGTGGAAAACAAATGACAGTTCCCTTAGTTTTCACACGGATCCAACATCAGACTTTCCAGGGTGCTCCCTAACATAAGCATCAGAGACACTGCAGGTTTCCAGCGCTTGGAAAGAGTGGTTACCAGTATCTCTACAGTCATGGCTGTGAAACTACCCTGTCCCATCAGGTAAATTCACCTTATATAATACTATATAATCTGAAATCTAATCTGCAACTTTTCACGTTTTAGAGGGTTACAAAATTAGATGCAGATTAGAATTGTATGTGAATTGGATTCACAGTCCAGAGCTGAAATGAGAGCTCTAGACATCAATTATTCCCACATAATATATCTGGCCAATACATGGATAGCCCTATTCTGCCTGAGTTCTCAAAATTCTAATCTAGTCCACTCAGACTTTCTAAAATATTGTTGTGTTGTTGTTAGGTGTCATTTAATCAACTCATAACAACCCTCAGAGGGTCTTCAATGGCTGATTGTTTTTTAGATTGTTTTAGGAATGGCATGCCACATCCTTCTTTCATTTTCATAGCATGGGGATCAAACCCAGCGTATGAAAGCACAGAGTGGTTTTCTACCAACTGAGCTAAACACTAGCCCCAAAATATTGTTAGGGACTTATTAATTATATCTGCACTGATCATCAGAGTTTGAGGCTGCCAATCGTCTAGTGTTACAGACTTCATTCTCTGGAAGTGACATTCCCAAAAAACTAATCTTAGATGCTTATCTGGTCCTCTATACTTTTAATACTGCTGCCAGACTCCAGAGGCTGAACTCTGAATATATGTCTCCCAACTCAATTGGAAGATAAGCTACTATAAGTAAAAGTCTATCCCAGGTAGGTGTTCTAAACTGAGGCTTTCTCAAGACCCCCCCCCCCCGACTCAATCCATGAAATAAACAGGCTCACCAAGAAGTTCAGTCTAAGTAGTTGGCAACATAAAGTGGTCAGCTTCTGCTGAAAATATTGAAACAACACTTCCCCTCACCCACCAGGATTTCCTGGACTTTCTCCTGTCATTACCAATATCATTACCATTTTTACTATTCTGATTTGTTGCACATTTGTTTATCCCATCAGCATCATTTTTACCTCTACAAAACTTACCTCAATGACACTGCAACCATCTGTAATAAGCCTGACCTTGTTGTAGCTTTTGTTATTTGTCTTATAATTCTTAGCTATTACACTGAGTATTTTATTTCAGTTTTACAAATTTCTATTGAGATTTATAGAAGCTCACTGATTTTTTCCCTCAGTGGCTATGTCCAGTCAAATGATGAGCTCATTAAAAACATTTTTTGTTTCTGTTATTGTGTTTTTTGTTTCTAGCATTTTCTCTTGAATCTATCCTAGAGATTTTGTTACTCTGCTAACATTGACCATTTGTTCTCATATATTGAAACTTTTATTTTTCTTTAGAGCTCTTAGCATATTAATTGTAGATGTTTGGGCTTCTAGCCTTGTAATTTCAACATCTGCCCTATCTGAGCCTAGTCCAACACTATCATTTTTTGTCTTTAATATGACTGGATTCTTCTTGAATGTTTAACTCTCAAACTCACCAATGCTTAATCCCAAGCATTAAGCAATGAGAGCCAGTACCCATTATCATTGTATTTTCTAATTATGAGTACTGGCCCAGTAAGTTGAGATTCACTTTGTCTCTTATCTCTCTAATTTGATGTGTGACAACAATTGTCTAATAGACATAAGATTTTTCAGTTTCAGTTTGTTGAGCGCTTGATGTTCTAACAGAATGAATTCCGAGATCCTTACATGTCAGAGCACAAACTGGAAATTGAATCATATTTTTCATTACTTCCTCTCCTTCACCCAAACTGCCTCTTTCCTAATAATTTCCCTATCCGTACAAGAACTCCAGATTCTATGTGATTCTCTACCTAAATAAAAGCACAAGTTGATAATCTAACTTTTGATCCATGGTTGTGTGATCCCTCTCTTTGGAAGCTTCTATTTTTTCCCATTTTTATACTTGTATCCGTCATAAGAATATCTTTTATGTTATTAACTGAGGATTCTTCAGTTTTTTCTTCTACCGTTTAAAAGAAACCTCTTCCATCCTTATACTTTTCAAAAAGTCTTCATATATAACCAAGTAGGCAATCTATCTGATAGTCATTTATGTGAGACCTATGTAGTGCTTAATGAGACATTTTATTTATGACATCTCTGTCTATTGATATCTGCCTGCTAATTGAGCTGGGTTCTTTTGTCTAGAAAATTTTATGAGCCATTAGCAAATATTTAAATAGATGATTTTCCCTACCCTAAGTCCCTACTGATTTTCCTTTGATTTAAATTTTCCGAGGAGACCATTGAACCTATCTAGAAAAAATATTGTAGTTATAAGCTTAGTCACAGATTCTTAGCTCAGAAGGAGGAAAATAACTATTTTCTCACTAAGTTCTCAAGAACTCTTAGAATAAGATACTAAGAAATTGAGTGGGATAAATCTAAAACACTTGATCAATAGAGCTGCAACATGTCACATAAGGGCAAATTTCATGCCTGCAGAGATGAGATGTAGTCAACTCAGGAAGTCTTCAGAAACTTTTGTTATTTTCCCATTCTATTTCAGAGAATAACCGGGATTATGAGCAATCTAGTCAAAAATACCAACATCACTTCCAGGGAACTATGGAAACTCCAATGAGGGATTCTCTATAATTATCTATTTTTGGACATGGTTCTTGTTCCCCAAAGGGATTCTCATTTAAAATTAAAATCTTAAAAATTAAGTTATTAAAAATTAATTCTTTATTTAAAGTCAGTGATGGACATGTTCCCTGAAATCTCCCTAGTTTCACTGCCATCAAGAAAACAATTCAACTGAAACCTGGGAAATTCATCTGATTGTCATTTCTATCCTACCTCCACCATCTAAAGTAGTTTCAGCACAATGTCTTGGAAACTTCTCAATCAACTTCCTCTAAACCTCAAACCTTGCATTTTTTCCTTGGCCAGTTTTCAGTTATGATTAACATTAATTTATTCCTAAGGTGAATGTCTTATTGAAAGACTGTCTCTAAGACCTTCTTATATTTGTCAGTACAACAACATGCTCCATAGATCACACAGCCACTCTTCAGAGTCAAAAAGTATAGGAAAGATAACAACCTCTGAACAACATTTTGATGAACCTCAGTTTCACTATGACTTTAATTCTAACTCTAGTAGTTTTTCAGGACAGATATTATCTCACAGGAGAAAGGGAACTGACCATACGCTAAAAATTTACTATTTTTATCCACTGCTTCCTCTTGACTAAAGCTTAGTCAGGATTCTTTCGTTCCTATCATTCTGCTTGTCCCCACATTTGAGCAAGCACTAAAAATTTGGTCATATTCCTTTACCAGGTTATCCTCAGAATTGACTGACCACTAAAGGACACTTCCTGTTGTTCTTACTATATACCTTCCACTAAAAGTTTCTACTAAAATGTTTGCATACCCCTCTCCACATTCTTGAAGACTTCTGGGATTACTCTCCATGTTGTAATGATCTTTGGAATTGAGTTTTTTAATTTAGTTCTTATTTATATTGATTGAACAGAAGTTGCTCTCATCAATATGGATCACTAATAAGGTATATTAGCCCCTAAATACAATTTGAAAACAAGTCTATCATTTTCTCATATTTATTTTGCTGAAAAATAGATCATATAGAAATAGAGTTGACAAGCACCTTAAAAGACAAATAAATAAAACTTACCATGAAGGGCGTTTAGTGACTGTAAGGCAAGCTTTGGCCAACATTTTAAACATACTCTGCTCAGCTTTAAATTGAAGTATGTGTCCCATCTCTCCACATTAAAACCCAGATCTGTTGGGCATAGTGGCACATGCCTTTAGTCACAGCAACTTGGGAGGCAGAGGCAGGAGGATCACAAGTTCAAGAACAGGGGTAGCTGGCATAACTTAATGAGATTTTGTCTCAAAAATACAAATTAAAAAATAGGCTACAGGTATATGCCTCAGTGGTTGAGAGCTTGCAAAAAGCATGCATAAGGCACTGGGTTCAACTCCTCAGTACTACAAACGAACAAACAAACAAACAAACAAATTAATTAATTAAATAAATAAAACCCACACCTTATTTTTTATTTTAAGGAACAAGGACTTGAGTAGGTTTCTACTCAAGCTTAATCTCCAGATATTTCAGTGAGAAAAAAAGCAGCACTGAGAATTAGTTTTTCAGGATACTATTTCTCTTTAGAATCATCAGTGATTTAGGGTCCAAGAGACACCAGAATTTGCAGGCTCTTCATTCTCTAGCATTAGATCAGAGTAAAGATGACATAGGTACTTTGGCTAAAGAAACTCTTTTCTTGGTTTGGTAATACAGCATTCTTAGCTGCTAATGCTGCAGCTATGTGTTCTGGAAAGTTCATGAACTAACATCTTTTCATAAATATATTTTCAGTTAAAACCAGGTAAAGGATGGCCAATGGCAATTCGAAAACAGTTTTAATGCTCTGTAGTACAAGAATAGGACAATAACAGAGATGATCTTTAATAAATGTAGCCAAACAAACTTCATAAAGATGTAGTAGAGTTTTAATGACTGCAATAGAATAAGATTTAAATTGCAAAAATAGAAAACTCGGCAAGAAGAAAGATCAAGAATACATTTCTATGCCAGTGGATGAAGGAGGTGAGCATTGATCAACAAAATGGCAGACTGAACACTAAATGGAAAAATGAAATAGTGGAACATATTTGCTTTTAGAAAAGAGATACACAAAGGAAAGATGGGAGTGACCAAAAAAGGCTTAGAGTGATAACATCTTTTTTCAGATTGGACAGTAAATTACTACTTTCTGATATCCCTTAAATATACTTTGCTTATGGCATTTGCATTGTTATACAGATAATTTAAAATGTCTAAAATAGTTTTATCACTTTTCTTCTGAAAGTTCTCCAGTGTTTCAGAAATTATGGCATAAATGAATGCAACCTCATCAAAATGTGTTAGGTCATTATGTGGAAGAAATATAAGTTGTATCAGAAAAAAAGAAAACATCAGTTATATGTTTGTTTGCTTTGTGTGTATCAAAATGGGGGTCACTAGGGTTGAACCCAACTCCTTCCACTATGCCTTCCACTGCTGATTTGTACTCTCAGCCAAGTCTTTATAGTTTTATTTTGTGACAAGTTCTTGCTATGTTGTGCAGGCAGAATCTGGCATCAAACTTGAAATCTTTCTGCCTCTACCTCTTCAGTTGCTGGGATTACAGCTGTGTTACAACACAAAGTTGCATTGTTAAATAAACTAACAAATAGAAAAAATATTCTAAACTATTATGTGTGAATCTAATAACACTATTTCACTTCCTTTCTCTTTTTATCTTTTTTTAATTTTATGTGTTGACATTCCCTTAGGCTTTTATGCTAATCTTAAGAGCACTATTTATTCAGAATTCTTATCTGACAAATGCACACTCATGATACATTTGTCTTCATGCTCAGCAACATTTTAATGGTGATAAATAGAAATACTTCCAAGAATAATTGACTCTCATTATGTAATTATGCTTTATTCTATTAGTTTGCTAAAAAAATTTTTACTGATGCATGAAAAATATTGCAAAGGCAAGAGCCATATTTTTAATTACTTATTGTCTTCTACAAAGGGTTTGGCTTTTGCTTCAAATCTGTACTTTTGGAGACTTCTGTTTCTGAGTAGTTGTAGAGGTGATTAACACATTTTAAAAATATTCACAAAAAATGATTATGGTAGTAAAGTTTATTTAAAACAGCTACTTAAAAAATCCTACTCTCTTATATACACAGATGTTTAATGATGCTCATTTTTCATGGCAAGTATGAAAAAATCTAACAAAACCTAAATAATGAAAAGTTAATTGGAGTGTTTGAAAACATGCTTTCCTTAAGATAACAAAAAATAAGTTGGAAGACAGCAGATTAATGAGATGATAATGTTTGAGACCATTTAAACTAAAAGGAAATTTGAAACCTGGCATGGTGGCACATGCGTGTAGTTCCAGCTCAATGACTCAGGAGATAGAAGCAGAAAAATACCAAGTTTGAGGCCAGATGCAACTTGTGAAATTTAGCAAGACTGTTTCAAGATAAAACATAAAAAAAGATGCTAGGGGTGTACCTTTGTTGCATAGCATTTACGAATATAAAAAAGGCCCTAAATTTAATACCCCAGTGCCTAAAACATAAATGTTGTGATGTTGTTAGGTGCCTGTGGTCTGGGGTCTGACTCATAGCCACCCTCGTAGTCTTTTCAGTAGCTGATTAACTCAGGATTGCTTCAGGAGTGGATTATCATGTCCATCTCCCCAAATCATAAAAAAAAATAAATATAAATAAAATGAACTTTTAAAATATATATTCATAATGATAAAACAGTTGGAGAAACTTCCCTTAGTGATACTCATTTTGAATCTGAAGAAACTTTAAAGTGAATGGATTATACATATATTTACTTACCTGAATGTTAACTATGTGAAACAATTTTTGTCTTTGATACATCATTCCAAATTAATATACTATTGCTAAAATTTGAGATAATCTGTGACATAAATATGTTACATTTATATTTACAAATATAAAATGATTACATATTAAATATTTATAATTAATAAAAAATTTTAGAGGCTGTACACAGTCTAGATGTTTAAATTACTACTTGAATATTAAGATTGGCTTTTCTTTTATATATTATTTCACAATATGGAAATGTTTATTCAATACTAGGTGTGTTTCTTGCAATAAAAATATTGTGAAGAACAAGAAAGGCAGACTCTGCCTTCAAGGGTTCATTTTATCATGGAGGAAAACATACAAACATATATGGAAATAAATAAGCAAATTACTTCAGATAGTGATAAATTCTAAAAAAAAATAAATTATACTAAGCAGTTCCTGTTGTTGTTAGATGCCCTTGAGTCACTATCTGACTCATAGTGACCCTGTGTACAACAGGGGAAACACTATTGTCAGTGCTTCTCTGCTGTTCATAGGGTTTTCTATGGCAGATTGACTTTTGGGAGTGGGTTGCCGGGTCCATCTGCCAAGCCTACAGCACCTGGTGTTCCCAGGTGGTCTCCCATCCAAGTACTATCCAGGCCCTATCCTGCTTAGCTTCTGAGATCTAATGGGATAGGATGCCACAGGGCTACAGGTGCAGGCATGTATTAAGCAGTAGGAAGTAGGATATTGCTGCAATAACCTGAGAACTTATTTCATATGAGGTAGCATTTAAGGTGGGTGATGCTACGTTCATTAGGCGAAAATATTTCCAAATTCAGGGAATATTAAGTGCAAATGGCTTTTTAAAAAAGTAGAAAACTCCAAGACAAAAAGCAAACACGTGAAGCTGACCCAAACATTGATTTTCTCTCTGTGCTTGAAGCACTTGGTTATTGGGAGAAGGCACAAGTACCAGAGGTTCAGTAGATAACAAAACAAAACAAACAAGCAAACAAACAAAATCCTAGAAACCATGGCAGTCTCCTTGCCTGTGGGAGGCAGAACTTGGATTTAAGGTTGCAAAATCATCCATGACTTGCAAGTATACAATTGTAGAATAAAGAGAATTGTCTGTGGAAGTGTGAGCCCAACATTACATTCTTTAAGATAACACTAAGTTATCTTAAAGAAATATAAACTTTTCTAAACTAATTACATGAAAAAAGCCAGCACTAAGTGAATTCTAAGAAGTTTGAAGATATATGAGATTCTGGCAGGTACATAGGGTAAGCATACAAACATGGAGATTCATTGTTTTACGAGAAATCTGAATTCTAGAGAATAACTTGAACCTATAGTTTAGAACTATGAATGGGTAAATTTTAAAAGTAAGGACAGATACAAAATAAAGCCTCAAGTTCTTTCCAGAAACACCATGGAATAGCTTAAAAATCAGTTTACACTAGTCAAGTTATCTGCCTAAATTTACATCAGAAAATTAAATCCTGCCTTCATAAGAATAACATCATTAGATTAGCTAGAGTTTTTGCCATATAACTTCCATTCAAAAATGTTCAGAAACAAGATGGAATGAAAAAAAACCAAAACTAGGAAAACAGAGAAACAAATAGTCCTATAGGTGATATGAAGAACAGTAGACTTCAAAATAATTCTTGTGGTGGTTCTTCTTAGGTGTCACTGAGCCGGTGTCTTACTCATAATGATCCTATGTACAACAGTGAAACACTGTTGTCAGTGCTTCTCTGCTATTCATGGGGTTTTCAATGCCTGATTGGTTTTTGTTTGTTTGGGGAGTGGGCTCTTGGGTCCTTTTCCCAAGACTATAGCACCTGGTATCTCCAGGCAGTCTCCCATTCAAATTCTAATCAGGCCCAACCCTGAGCTTAGCTTAGTTTAGTTTCTGAGATCTGATGGGATCCGATGATGCTACAGTGGTAAGGCTCCAAGCAAAATAAATCTTAGTGATATTTAAATTAGAAAAATTCTTTTTGAAATAAACTGGATAGAAAGTAAATGAAAAATATAGAAATGGAAATATTCATTATGTATTCCATAGATAGACCAAGATAGCCAATATCTTGAAATGTAAGAAAAAATATGATGCAAATTATTAATAGCCACATGAAAATAAAATTATAATAAAACTCTATCTCATGTCATATTCAGAAATCCTCTTGCAAATATATCTTGGACAAAAACATGAAGACTAAGCGGTACAGTCTCTGACATATAAAATGGGAAAATATTTTAAGGTCACTGTAGTGGAAAACAATTATTATAAGTAAAACACAAAATAATTGCAGCAATGAAGAATCATTCATTAAAATTAACCACTTCTATTCACAAAATATATAAAAAGTGATGTTAAAAGAATGAAAAGACAAAGCAGCTGGGAATATAGCTCCATGATGGAGAGCTTGCCAAACGTGGACATGGCCACTGTTTTGATCCACAGCACCACCAGAAAAAAAAAAAAAAAAGACAAATAAGACTTGAATTCTGCTTTTAGATGGGCGTGGTGGCACATGCCTGTCATCCCAGAAACTCTGGAGGCAGAGGCAAAGGATCACAAGTTCACAAGTTTGAGGCCAGAGGCAGCCTGTATAACTTAGCAAGACCCTGTCTCACAGTAAAAAGTAGAAAATGGGCTGGAGGTGCAGCCTCGTGCTACAGCACTTGCAAAGTACGTGCAAAGCTCTGAGTTTAGCAGCCCAATGTCCTCCCCCATAAAATAATATAAAGGCAAAACTCAAAGTTATAGAATAGTTCAACATAAATGTCTGTTCCATTTTTATATGTATACTTTATGTCAACAAGCTACGTTTTAACTACAGTAGTTAAAAAATACCTTGATATCAATAAACATTATTACTATTACAATAAAAATATAAAGATAGATGACCTAGATAATAAAATAAGAATTTATCTTGAGCAATAAATTGAAAAAAAAAACAATAAATTGGCAAGTAAGCACAAGAAAAAGTATTCAATATAGATGCAAAATAATTAATTGCAATGAGACTTCTTGTTACAAACTGGAGACATAGTTTGCTACAAAGACTTTGCTGCATAATTTACAATAATATAAGATAATTTTATGTGATATAGACAAAGCTACTCCAGAACAAAAACAAAACCAAATATTGGGCACAGACAACACAATCTGGAGTTTAAAAGACCATGAGAATCTTGATTAACTGAACTAGAGAAAGTGTTCCAAATTACTTCAAAGACCATATAACAAGTGCCTTCGTTCTATCACAGATGCTATGACATACTTGTAGTGAAATTGAAAGTCTGGTAGAAAATAACCACATAAAATAAAGTAGCTCTTTGCTATCTGCTAAAACCTAAAGGAAGACTTTGTTTAATCAACTAAATGACTTGTTTCTTTAAATCTTGATAAGTGCATTAAATCAAGATAATAAAAATTTACGTTGCTGGAAAGTTACACCAACAGGGTCTAGACATTGGAGCCTGAGTCTTTGGAGTCATGAGCCAGTCAGGAGCTCTAAGATATAAAAATAACAGTAAAAAAAAAAGATCTTCTTAAATGTTATTTGTTGTTGTTAGGTGCCATCCAGTTGGGTCCAACTCATAGCGACCCTCATAAAGTTTTCAATGATAGATTGTTTCAGTATTGCTCTTAGAGTGGATTTCCAAGTCCTCCTGTTTTTCCAGTGTTGGGGATGGAACTTAAGTCCTCAGGCAGTATAGAGCAGCACTCTATCAACTGTGCTAAATCCCAGCAGCTAAATATTTTTAGAAACCTAACATCATATATTCTTTTTGTTGTTGTTCCTACTTTTCACTATAACAAAGCATATAAGTCATGCTTATGCAGGCAAATAGAATAATCCTTGTTAAAACGTGCACTTTTGAATCAGTCTGAATAAATAGAGCAGAGTAATTTTCATATGATTCATATCCAGCTACAAATGGACAATTATCTGTAAATAGAATGGGGGTGGCTGGTAGAATTCTCTCTTATATGACAATCACTCTGCAGGAAACATGAAAACCAAGATGATTTCCAGGGGTGGATATCTAACAACAACAAAAATATTTCTAAGAAAGGTTACCCAGAAAATAGTCCCATTTAACCAGCAATAAACCTATTTCAGAGAATTATTATAACATTTTATTATTTTATGTTATATATGACACCCAGAGACCTGAATTTACCTCTTTGACACAAAGATTCTCCAGAGCAAAGATTAGATTCCATTGTAAGCTTGTTCACTTTCCTGTAATAATACACCAAAAAGTCTTCTGCTTACAAACCCCTACCAATGTGCACAGTTATCTATATTATATTATACAATGAGATACAACAAACAAATCCAAATCCAAACCATGTTAGGAGAAAGGGGAGATAAATTGAACCTATTTCAACTAATACATGTAGAATTCTCAGGAAGGACCATAGTGAGCAATATAGATATCTGTGGAGCATTTCAGTCAGTGCAATGAATAAGTGAAAAATTCTTGACCACATATAATATTGTACCCTGTCTTACTGCTCACAATATGGATATGACAGGAGAAAATATGAACTTTTAGTTTTGTTTTGAATATATATATATATATATATATATATCTATATATATATATATATATATATATATCTGCAGCCGTAGCCCTGTGGTATCCGATCCCGTCAGATCTCAGAAGCTAAGCAGGGTCGGGCCTGGTTAGTACCTGGATGGGAGACCGCCTGGGAACACCAGAAGCTGTAGGCGTGGGAGAAGGACCTGGCAACCCCCTCCCAAAAATCAATCTGCCATTGAAAACCCTATGGACAGCAGAGAAGCACTGACAATAGTGTTTCCCCTGTTGTACAGAGGGTCGCTATGAGTCGGATACTGACTCGACGGCATCTAACAACAACAAATATACATATACATATATATATATATAATTTTTAAATGAGCTCTCATATTACTTTCACTACTTTGAAAATATTAAATATAATAAAGATTTAAAGCAAACTTGTTTAAGAAAAAAATCTTTTATACAGTTAAAGAAAGTCTCTGGCAATGTGGCTGATTAAATCTCACTATAATAGGTATTTTATTAATGTTTTTGTAATGTTTTCAAATGGAAAAGTGAAATGTAACATGTGCTTGCCATGAGAAGCTCAATAAGATAACAGTTTGGGCCATAATCTGTTCTGGAAATGTGATGGCTAGAAAGTTGTTTCTTCATGGAAATTTCATTCAGGATTAACTTTTTGGGATGTGTTATATTATTGGACTGAGTTACTTGCACATAGTAAAACTATTTAGCTAAGGGCATTTGATAAACTACATGAATCCAATGTAATTCACAATGATGGTAGGATAAAATATGAACCTAGGAGCAATTAGCCAAATTAAAAATCTATTTTCAATAACAAATGAAATTATTTGGGATCTCTGTGTTTAGCATTAATTATAGAATACACACAAATTATCTGCACTAGTTATTGTTGTTGTTAGGTGCGATCTAGTTGGGTCCAGTAGAGTTTTCAGTGGTTGATTTTTGGGGGATTGTTTTGAGTGTGGGTTGCCAGGTCCTACCCCATTTTTGTGGTGCTGGGGATCAAACCCAGGGCCTCAGCATGCGCAGAGCAGCACTCTATAAACCCAGCTACACTCCAGCTCCATCTGCACTAGTGGAAAATAAAAATCATGAAATTCTGAATTGATTACAATCGTATATGTAACTTTTAGTAACAAAAATACACATGCAATAATTTTTGTGACAATTTCATGACCTCATTTATTTGTTGAGACTCTTTAGTGTACAAACACTTATTTCCTGGGAAAGATTAGTGAGGCTAAAGGGAAATATTTTATTCTTATAAGGATATGTTAATTTATTAAGAAAACAAATTTCAGATATGCCTCCCAAATAATCTTTGAAAATTAAGCATGTTTTTAGAGAAGGTTTTAAATAATGAAGATGTCAACAATCATATTTAAATTTATAAATGTTTGAGATAAACAACTTCAAAAACTTTTAGTTACTTTTTGAATATTGCAATAATTGATTAAGATCAGAGGTAATGGTTTGACTCAACATTTTATGCTTTACAAAATTAGACTTTATACATTAATTTAAATTTCATCAAAATTTTTTGATTTTATTGATCTGTTTTTACTGGTGATACTTTGCTTTCTTATTTATTAATAAGTGAAATTGTTTGACATCAATAAGTGAAAGTGGGATGTGCAGTCTATTAAACAGCAATCTTCATCATGATAATCTAAATAATTTAAATGAAATATTTGCTAATTTTTCTTTTTTTAGCTTTACATATTAATTTTCTTTTTATAACTTTTTTCCAGAAATATTATTTTATTAGCAATTTTTATTTTAATGGTTTAGTTTAATAGTTTAGTGCAGTATGATGGCAATTCCATACATGCATTTCATTGTACATTGCTCCTGTTCACCTCCTTCCTTACCCTCTGATGACTAGTTATTACTTTTCTTGATGTGACTCTAAGATACAATTCAGAAGTTCAGACATAGCACTGAGTCAATTATGTATGAAATTTTTACATTCTTGGTGTCAAACGGTAGAGCATATTTTCTGTTTTGCTCTAAGTACATTTTTACTTTTATAGAAAATTTTCAAACATTATACAGAGAATTCCTGTGTAATCTACATGAATTTTACCCTATTTTGACATCTCACATTTGTGTTGTATTTTCAACAAAATCAACATTGATACATCATTAACTGAATTGTGTATTTACTCAGATTTCTAAAGAGTTTTATTTTGTTTTGTTTTGTTTTTCTCCCACTTTTTTGCCTTTTATGTTCCAGGGTATCATGTTAGATTTAGTAGTCCTATCTCACTGTCTCAGGCTCCTCTTGGCTATGAAAGTTTCTCTGCTAGTCTGCAGTAGAGTTTATCAGGTTTCTCCACAGCATAATTATTTTTTTCTCAATTGTCTTAAAAACAAGTTAGTTTGTAGTCTACTGCTTAGAAAAGAGTCATTGTGTACAATGCACACTTAAACAGAGGAGAATCACTGTCTGCCTCCTTGAGGTGGAGTTTGTATAGAAATTTCTTGAAATTGTTCTGCATGAGTACTTTTTATATTGTCCTAAAATTATTTATTTTTTCAGGCATTTATTAGAATCATTATAGATTCACAGATATTGATTTTTCTCTTTGAATTTTAATTCCAAAATAATTAATTTTTTTCCTGAAATTATTCCAGCATTAGTCATTGGAGTATCACTGGCCTTCTCACACTCCTCTAATATATATTGATTCCTGCAGGTCTTCTTTGAGTTTTGCCTTTATTTCTATAAGAATAACAAGATGTGCCAGCCATCTTTTATAAATGTACATATTTTTTCTCTAGAATAAGGCACTTATACAAGGAGTCTTGTTTTTCATTATTAAAAAATAGTATTAGAAAGTGTTTTCTGAGTGTTGGAAATGCTTGTTGCTTTTGGGGTACCATTTCTCATTGCTTATAGAGTCAGCAATCAGAACAAGAAAGCATGTATATGTGCGATATATATATATATATATATATATATATATATATATATACACACACACACACACACACACATATATATGTGATTTTAAATAAGTACAATGCATATTCTGTGAACATTTTGAATCACATTGGAATGCAGCAATATAAAGCCATCTGGAAATTTTCCAAATGTTTAGAAATTGAGAGACCCAAATCTATATAATACATAGGTGAAAGCAGAAATTAAAAAATGAGTGAGACAATGTTCACAATGGAATGATTGTGAAATCAATACCTTAAATATTGTATATTGTGGATCCTGGATGACTTTTCATAGTATCACAAAACAGGAATTAGTTCAGCATTATTCACTCCTAAATCAATAAATTGATATTTATCTATAAATTGGATATATGAACAATGAAATTGAAAAATTTACAAACACCACATTATGGTGTTTGTATTTACAAACACCACACACACACATAACATTAAGAGAAAACACCAGACACACTTGAATACTAATGGTGTTATATTCCATGAATATTAAGCTTAACATGAGGAAAAACTAGAATTTTATGCTAGAAATCAGAATTGTATTTAACCTTTGGGAAGAACTGTCTGGAAAAAAGTATGAGGGAATATTCTATTTGCTGGAAAGGCTTCAAATTTTGACAACAATAGTGTTTAAAAGGTAAACATGGGAAAATCCAAGTAAACAATGTACTGAAGACTTAGGTCCTTTGCCTTGTGAAAATCTTATGTCAATAGAAAATAAAGCAATCTGTTATACAATATTTCACACATCCATCTGATGAAATCCAATGTTGATAACACTCTTTTTGTGGGATGAAAGAAACACCAAGTTTGATACATCACCGCTGAGAGAATACACTGTCACAAACATCGTAGAGAAAAAATTGGCTGTACATAATAAAATTTCACACTCAAATATAGTTTCTTCCAGCAAATTCAGGTCTAGGGAATTATCTTATGGATATTCATACACATGTGAAATGATATATGTATCACTTTATTCACTTTAGCTGTGTTTGGAAAAGCAAAAATATGTCAGCAACTTACATATCCAGCAATATAGATTTTGGCAAATAAAACATGGTGTGTCTACAAATGTACTAATATGTACAGAAAAAAGTAACAGAGAAACATTGTTGAAGATACTGAACTTTCTCTGATATATTTTAGTCAACATACTGTACGTTGGAAACTGTGTATGTAGTATCTTACCATTTATGCAAAAATAAATGAAGATGATAAATATATATTTCTGTATTTGCTTCTATAAATATTCATTTAGCAATGAAAATTGACCTATGGATTTATTATCAGTAAAGAGGGGTATGCTAATTCACAGAATATTTTCATCCAAAGAATATATTTACACATTAAATAGACCCTAATTAGTGTATTTAAAATGAAAACATGGGAAACTGTGTAGGACACAGGCATTACTTTAAGCACAGGGAAAATATGGTAAAACACCTGGCTAGTATGTAGTATCAATAATGTGACAAAGGGAGATATGTCCACTTAACAGAGAAAAAACATAGCAATTATCCTTTAGAATTTTCTAAAACAACTTCATAAATTCTATTGTCACAAGAATCTTATCATATATATGTATATGTATATATATACATATATATAATAACTTAACATGACAATGAAAATATTTTACATGATTAATAGAAAAGATGTTGAGACTTCGCATATGGTATACACAGAATTGGCTTTTTGTCTTGCCTGGTGTTCTTAATGTTCAATTTTATAAGTTACTATTTTTTTCCTTGAAATCTTCAGAACAATTGCTTCCACAGAGCACTTTGTACTCTGCCATAGTGAGCAGCAAGAAGGAAAACCAACTTATATACTGTTTTGAGTCTTTATTGTTCACACAAAATGGTGATGCCAATGTCTTCATAAAATGCTCCTAACTTCTGATCAAGACCTACTTCTGAGCTTCTGAGCAATGAACACAGAGGAGATCAAATATTTAAGAATAGACACATAGAAAGTCATATACAGGTTAAAGTAATAGAATTCATTCTATGATTATTTTAATTTTTTTTTAAAACTTAGTTTGCAAATAGTCCACACACAGTGAGTATACAGGCATAAAGCCAAATTGCATTTAACCATCTGTAAAATCGAAACAGAAAGTTTTCATCACCATTAAAAACTTTTTAGTTTCCTCCAACTCAAGGTTTATTCTATGAGTAATTTTATCAAGTTAGTTCATTTATCATACCTTTTCTCAAGAGCAGGCTATTCTTTTAAGGTTATATCTGAAGTCATTACAGAGGAATAACTAGAAATCATTTTTACAAAGAAGGAAAAGGATTCTGGTTTCTGTATAGACATATACAAAGATGGAAAAATGATACTGCTATTCATATAAGAAAAAAATGGACAGGCACCAAGTTAATGACTTTTAAAAACCTATCAGAAAACTGAGTTCACAAGATAGAAATTTGTCTCAAAATCTGGAGACAGTCAGACACTGGTAGAAAGATATAGGACCTAAACATTTGCTTTCCTAAATGGACAACATTCTGACTCCATATGACCCAGAAAAGATATTTAACTGGAATTTATGGCAAAATGCTACAGATTGAGTGTAGGCTAGAATGAGAGTAAAAAATGCAGTCCTCAGGAGATCATTATCCTTTCACCAGCTAATTTTCTAGGACCTCACAAGGAATATACAAGAGATCTCTGAGAAAGAACCCCAACTTTGCTAGTTGAAGGAAATGAAGAACAGCTACTGCAGAAGTTATTCCTTTTCTCCAAATCTACAGCAGGTTAGAATATCACCTGGAAGCATGATGACACATCAATGTTGGAATCAGAACTATACTGCAGCATAACTGTCCAACTTCTCTTAGGAGAATAACACTTTAAATTGTGGGGTGGAGGTGCTTAAGAACATAGATTGAAAGCAATGATGGATATTGTCAGGAACTAAAGGAGGAGAATATTCAGTGGGATGCAGTCTAAAGTTGACCATCAGACTGAGGATCATCAGAAAGGGAAAACTGAAAGCCAGGAGATAAGACATAAACAACCAAGATAGAACAATTTGAATTCCTGTTAGTTGTTGTTAGGTACCATGGAGGAGTCCAGTCCTACTCTGTATACAACAGAATGAAACACTCCTCAACTCTGCATCAGTCATTGTGTCAGTGCTTCTCTGTTATTCATAGGACTTTCAATGGCTGATTGTTTTGGGATTGCTTTGGGAGAGGGATGTCAAGTCCTTCTCCCATTTTTGTGGTGCTGGGGA
>VMDO01032239.1:0-19179 GCA_007922755.1 Pedetes capensis | reverse complement strand
GGAAGATAAGAATGAGGTCAATACAAATGGACTAAAAATCGCATGTAATTGTTCTAACAAGATAGAAACAAAGACCACTACAGGAAAAGTTTCTATCTTAAACAGAAATGGAACCCAAGGACATATAGAAAAATACTATATAGTAAAAGATAGAGAAGACTTGGATGGGAAACTTAGATAGGAAGGGGGGAGAGGGGAAACATAGAGGAGGGTAAGGGGTAACCTATATGTATAATGCTTATCAAATTGCATATATGAAAATTGTCACAATGAAAAGCATGTCAAAATGAATCACATTATGATGTACATTAAAAATTTCTAAAAAAAAAATCTAAATAAATAAATAAATAAATAAATGTCACTGTGAACATGAAGGACATGGAATTCTCACACACTGGCAATGAAGTTAGAAAATGCTACAAACAACTTTGGAACATAGTGTGGCAACTTCTTAAAAACTGAAATGTCACTGAGGACGTAGCTCAGTGGCAGAGTACTTGCCAAGCATGTTTAAGACCGTGTGTTCCATCCCCAGCGCTGAAAAGAAAAAATAATAATTAAATGCCTCGCATGTGATCCAGATATTCACTCCTAGATATGTGGACAAGTGAAAATATAGCATATATTATTTCAATATTTGTACATAAACATTTATGTCAGCTTTACTATAGTGTACAAAAACTGGAAATTATCCATTTTTCCATCAGTAGATGAATCAACAAATATTGGTGTATCAATACAAAGGAATACTGTTGAGCAATAAAATAGAATGAACTAATGACATCAGCATGTATAAATCTAAAAATATTATACTAAGTGAAAGAAGCCAGGCAAAAAAGATTACATATTGCATGATTCCATTTATATAAAATTCTAGAAAATGCAAATCAATCCATAGTGACAGAAAGCAGATCAGTGGATACTTGTGGAGGGCTGTGACAAGATTGTAGGCAGGGATTAGAAGAAGCAGAAGGAATCTTTTGGTGGTGATGGATATGTTTACTATATTGATTATAGAGATGGTTCTTCAGGTATATGCATATATCAAAAATTATCAAATACCAGCTTCAGATACATGTAATTGATGTACATCAATAAAATCTCAAAGATGAAAACATGAAATCTTTTAATTTTAAAATAAAATGCATATGTTATGTACACACATAAAATTGGTTTGAGAATATAAAAATGATGGGACATTAACTCAAAGCTTTTACCTTGGGGAAGTATTTCCTTATGTTCTTATCTAACTTAAAATAATTTTTCTTTCAGTCTTACCACTTTAGAAATAAATAAAACAATAAACTAACTCCTCTGTCTGAAACTGTCCATAACTGTTTTCTTCTGAACAATTTGTTCCTCCTTAGCAATTGGACCTTTTTGACAGACAATATCAATTTTCATTCTATATTTCTAAGCTGTAGTCCCCTTGTTTATTCTAGAGTATACTTTACAAAGATATAGTAAGTAGGAAGAAAGGCTCTAATTTTAGAACACCTACCTCATTTTGTCTAAATCCTAGTTGACAATAATTAACCTATTTTAATTCAGCAATTGTCACTGCCAGTGTGAGAATAAAGACAAAGCTGAATTTAAGTGTATTCTCTGGAAAAGTTTGCTAAAATTATCAGTACTTGATCCACATGCTTGTAAATGCTATTTCCTGTCAAGAGTGGAGAATATTTTTTAAAAGCCCTCCTGGGCTGTTTAATGCATCGCCAGTCTTGGGAACCACTGGTCATTTTTGAATATTAGGAGTTCTTTGGAAGCAGTAAGAACTAGAAAAATCCTACTAAGTGGATTTGCATCAATTTAAGGGATCAAGGAAGTGCATATGCATTTTTTCAAAGGAAAGACTCAACTGTTGATTACCAATTTAGATTAGCTAACTTCTCAAAGAAAGTAAGAAAACCTAAGGTTCCTTAGCTACAGAAAGTAAGGGGGAAGATGAGCCCTTGGTAAGAAGCTTCAGCAAGTATAAAATGAAATGGAGAAAAGTAAAGTCTTTTTTAACTTATATCCTTATAGAAGGGCATAAAATAATATATTTACCCTACAATTGTAGAAGCTGCAGCCATACTGCTGTGGCATCCTATCCTGTCAGATCTCAGAAGCTAAGCAAGGTTGGACCTGGTTAGTACTTGGATAGGAGACCACCTGGGAAGACCAGGTGCTGTAGCTTGGGAGAAGGACCCAGCAATCCACTCCCAAAGAACAATCAGCCATTGAAAGCCCTATGAATAGCAGAGGAGCACTGACAATAGTGTTTCACCTGTTGTACATAGGGTCACTACGAGTCAGACACTGACTCAAAGGCACCTAACAATTGTAGTAATTCACAGTGATGTGCCAATTTTACTTGTGCCATGATTATCTAAAGACAAATAATAAACTGGGATAGCTACATAATATAGGCAAAACATACCTATGTCATATTTTTTATCAATTATTTAGATGATTACTGCAATGCTCTACTTCAGTTAGCCTAAAATTAAGAATGCCTGCAACCATAGCACTGTGGCATAAGATCCTATCAGATCTTGGAAGCTAAGCAGGGTTGGGCCTGGTTAGTACTTAGACAGGAGACCGCCTAGGAGCACCAGATACTGTAGGCTTGGGAGAAGGACCTACAAACCCACTCCCAAAAGTCAATCTGCCATTGAAAACCCTATGAATAACAGACAGGCATTGACAATAGTGTTTCTCCTGTTGTAAGTAGGGTGACTATGAGTTGGACACTGACCTTAGGGCACCTAACAACAACAACAAAATTAAGAAGAGTTTTACCTCAGGTTGAAAATTGGGGACTGTAAGGGGAATTACCCTTATAGTCTAAGATAACAGTTTTGTCCTGCATTCCCCTACCATTCTACCCTACCCTTAATCCCAAAGACTCATTGCTTTCAAACTATATTATAGAAATATAATCAATGGTCATTGTATCCAAAATTCCTTCTTACTGTGTTTGGAGAATCATTACAATTTAATGACAGAAAAGCTACCATCTATTTCCTCATACAACTTGAACACTGCAAGCAAGATCATGGGTTTCCATTTTGTCTATATGTTAGACTAGGGATGAGGAATATCTTACTATTATAAAACTTCTCAAATGATGGATAAAAAATATTGGAAGGGCCTAACATGAAAGTCTGCAGCCATACCACTGTGGCATTGATCCATCAGATCTTGGAAGCTAAGCAGGGTCAGTCCTGTTTAGTACTTAGATGGGAGATGGCCGGGGAACACCAGGTGCTCTAGGGTTGGGAGAAAGACCTGGCAACCCAATCCCAAAACAATCAGCCATTGAAAACCCTATAAATAGCAGAGAAGCACTAACAATAGTGTTTTTCCTGTTGTACGTAGGGTTGCTATGAGTCAGACACCAACTGGACAGCACCTAACATCAACAACAACATAAGAGAACTGGGTTTGATCCCAGAACAACAACAAAATACAAGCTGTAAAGCAAATATATAAAGAGCTAAACTTTAAGTAAAAAAAAAAAAATCTACAGTTCAGATTGATGACAGGATGGAAAGCTAGAGTGGTATATTGTGAGTTGATCTTTAGTACCATGGTTCCAGAGTCCCTATAAAAATAAAAGATAAAGGATGGCAATCTTGATAGTGAGTTGGAAGTGAGTTTTTTGTGTAAAGCTGGGATCTGCAAAGGTGTTAGACAGATCTTCAATGGAATGATGGACTAGAAAAATCATAATTTCCTATTAACATGCAAGATAACCCCAAAACATTCTTATTGGGCTTTAATGGGATCTAGTTGGAGGTTAAAAGATATCCCCTTTATGAAATGTGTAGCAGATGCTATTGAGATTGTGTATCATATGCTCTGGAGTCATCTTCAATTTCAGCTGCAACTGTGGTAGACAGTTTCATTGTATGTAATGCATCTCTGATCTCACGTAAACACATCCCACAACTAGCTTTTTTCTCTGAAGCACATAACACTGGAGAATGGAAACAGGGAAAAGAAGTTCTCAACTCCTTTCCTTCAAAAGGAAGTTTCTGAGGAAAATTACACTCTTTGTCTCAGATGATCCAAGAGAGTTAAGCTCCATTTGTCACATAAGCTCACTTGTTTACCTTTTACTGGTATTGCATCTTTCTCTGGCTTATTGTCTTTGTTCCCTCCTTCTGACTTCCCAGAATAACCTCCCAAATATTCCACCTGTCCACAAGTCATTTTATTAGGTAATTCTTTCAGGGAAATGCAAAATGAGACTGTAGATTTCATTTCATGTAAATTTAGTGTTCAAATTTACATTTCCTATGTGATGTGGAAATCCTTAAGCTAAAAGGATTGATGCCAAATTATGCTCGCATCATTAAGTGCCCTCATGCACCTGACAAAAGAATATGCAAAACAGTCTGGCATCACCGCCTAGCATCATATTTCTGATAAAGCCCTTCTAAAATAAATTTACCTGCAGCCGTGCCACTGTGGTGACCGATCCCATCAGATCTTGGAGGCTATGATTTAGCTCAGTTGGTAGTGCATTGCTCTGCAGTCTCTGAGGTCCTGAGTTTGATTCCCAGCACCACAAAAGTGGGAGAAGGACATGGCAATCCACTCCCAAGGTAATCCCCAAACAATCAGGCATTGAAAACCCTATGAGGGTCTCTGTGAGTCAGACATGGCTAGAAGGCACCTAATAACAATAACAAAATAAATTCAAAATACAAAATTTCAAACCATAAGAAGAAATAATCCACTTAAAGCAGTATCAATAACTACATATTGTGCTATTTAACTGTTGTGTAATAGCTTGTGGTTGTTTTTAGGTGCCCTCCAGTCAGTCCAACTTACAGAGACACTTTACACAACAGAATGAAACATTCTCTGACAATGTGTCATGTCCAGCACTATTGTCAGTTCTATTAATAAGGTTTTTAGTAGTGGATTGTTTCAGGAGTGGGTTGCCAGGTCCTTCTCCCTAGCTGGTAGCACCTGGTATTCCCAGGCAGTCTCCCATCCAAGGACTAACCAGACTGACCCTACTTAGCTTCTGAGATCAGGCAGGATCAGATGCCAGGGTGCTATGGCTGCATGTGTGTAATAGCTTAAACAACACTAATAATATTATCTCATAGTTTCTTTGATTCAAGCACTCAGTGTATAGGGAGGTGGTATATTTCTGCTTCTATATTGTTTGGTATATCATATATCATATATAATGGAATACTTAAGGGCCAACTAGCGGGAACTTTCTGAAGGTTTGATTGAGAATGTAGGAGCTGCTTCCAAGGTGGTGAACCCACTTGGCCATGTGCTGGTGCTGACTGTTGGCAGGTGGTCTCGGTTGTGTCTTACACAGAGCTCTCTACAGAGCCGATAGAGGGTCTGTACAACTTGGTAGCTTCTTGCTCCCAGAATAAGCAATAAGGAAGGCTAAGGAAGAGGCCATAATGTCTTCAGTAATCTAACCTCACAAATTACACACTGTTACTTCTGGAATATCCTATTTGCCACACAGATCAGTTATATTAAATATAGTTATATTAAATATACTACAATATAATATATGTTAATATATATTAAATATATTATATTACAGTGGGGTGATAATATCAGAAGGCAAGGATTATCAGGAAAATCTTGGAAATTGGTTACCACATATCCTGTGCTGGATTTGTATAATTGCCTATTTAACAAAACTGGAATTGTGCTTCCTAGAATTCCCCTCTTAGTATAGTCCTTTGTTGGTGAGGGCCATAAGAGCTATTTTGTTTAAGCTCTGAACGGGTAAAATGAAGCAGAATATATATTCTTTTTATTATCTCAAGTTCAGTGTAGGGTACAAGGCACCATTGCAGCTCATGCATTGTAGTTCATGCATGTCTGAAAGCTTAACTTCTTGGGATAGGGAGGTAGCTGGGCTTACAGAAATGCCATCCCTTCTTCCAGTACCTCTGACCTCTGACTGAGGTACATTTAAGCTCATACCATCAGCTCCTGCAGGTAGCCTCACGTTGGAAGTTGGGCACTCAGAAGCAGTGAAAGACACACATGGACTCTGGTACCTTGGAAGGTTCTAGATGACTCTTCCATGTACTATTTTGTGTATGATTCCCACATGATATACCCATCTTTTCTTCCTCATTGCTTATTATAATGACTTCAGGCTTAGTAGTCTCACAAAGACTTTTTACTAACAAATATATAAGGCAAGTTCCTATAACAAATCCTTTATTATACACTAATCAGATGGTTCTGTTTCTTGTATTTAATTTTGATTGAAACAGAGACTACAAAATAAGTAGCTTTAGATTGAAGGAAACAGACAAGAAGAAATCAATTACTATAGGAGATGTTGTTGTTAGGTGCCATTGAATCGGGTCCAACTCATAGTGACCCTCATAGGGTTTTAAATGGTTGATTCTTTGGGAATTGCTTCAGGAGTGGATTGCCACATCCTTCTCCTGCTATAAGAGATAAGTGGCATTAAAAGCACATATATTTGAAAGGAGGCCAAATAGAAGTTATAAAAATGAAAATATATTAAGCAAAGAAAAATCTTATAATATATGTGTTTATTATTTGTGTATACACTCTGATCAGGATACAGGTATCTGTGACAAATTTTTGAATAAACATCAGTTCAACTAAAATGAATTTTTATGTCTCTCATAAGTATAAGCAATTCAGGATGTCTGTGACTGAAGGCATTTCTACATTGTCAGCAAATCAAATTCCTCTTGCATAATCCACAGTAACTTCTCATATCTGTGCCCAGCAAGGCTGATCCACATCCAGCCATCATGTCTGCAGTCCTACATGGTGAATGTCTAAGTCAGATTGGGCTGTTTAACAAAGTATCATAAACTGGATGGATTAAACAACATGTATTTATCACAGTTCTAGAGGTTAAGAAGTTCAAGATCAAGGTGCTCGCAGATTTGGTGTCTAGTGAGGGCTCACTTCTTGGTTAACACAGAGCCAATTTCTCACTATACACAGCAGAAAGATAACTAACCAATCTCTGGCCTCTTCTTACAAGTATACTGATTCCAATTATGAGAGTGAAGCCCTCATGACCTAATCAATGTCCAAAGGTTCAACTCCCAAATACCATACCATTGGGGTAAGGATTTCAACAATGTATTTTGAGGAGACACAAAAATTTAGCCCATTGTATTGGGAAAGAAGAATGAGAAGATCTGCTTTCCTCCTTTTAAGATCATGAACGTAAAGTTGTCCATATTAATTTTATTAATCTACCATGGATCTGGACATATGTAGTTGCAATGAAGGCTTGAAAATATTGTATTTAAGTAGTTGGGCATATACTCCATTAAAAATTGCATGATTACAGGAGAATATGAATAGTGAGACAGCAAATTGTAGTCTTTAACATCAATAGAGATGTTTCAATAAACAGATGCAGCACTGGAGGTGCTAACTTGTTTATGCCAAGAGATTTGGAAAACAGCTGTTTGGCCAAGTGACTGGAAGAGACCCATGTTTGCGCCTATTTCCTAGAAAGGGAATCCAACCACATGTGGAAATTATCAAATGATATCATTAATATCATATGCAAGTAAAATTTTGCTAAAGATGATTCAAAACCTACCACAGCAGTATATAGACAGGGAACTGCTGGAAAATCAAGCCACATTCAGAAAAGGGCATGGAACCAGGGACATTATTTCTGATGTCAGATGGATATTAGCAAAAAGCAGAGAATACCAAAAAGATGTCTATCTTTTATAGTCTATGAAAAGGTATTTGACTGTGTGGATCATAATAAATTATGGATAACATTGCAAAAAATGGGAATACCAGGGCACCTAATTGTACTCATGAGGAGTGTGTACATGGACCAGGAGGCAGTAGTTTGAACAGAAAAAGGAAACATTGCCTGGTTTAAAGTCAGGGGAGGTATGTGTCAGGGCTGCATCCTTTTACTGTACCTCTTCAATTTCTATGCAGAGCAAATAATCTGAGAAGCTGGAATCTATGAAGAAGAACAGCATCATGATTGGAGGAAGACTTATTAACAACTTGTGTTATTCAGATGACACAATTTTGCTTGCTGAAAGTGAAGAGGATTTGAAACATTTGCCGATGAAGATCAAAGAACACAACCTTCAGTATGGATTGCACATCAACGTCAACAAAACAACAATTCTTACAATTAGGTCAGTACACAATTTCATGACAAATGGAGAAAAGATTCAGGTTGTTCAAGATTTTGCTTTACTTGGTTCTACAATCAATACCCATGGAAGCAGCAGTCAAGAAATCAAAAGATGCTTTGCATTGGGAAAAGCTGTTACAAAAGACCTCTTTAAAGTGTTGAAAAGTAAAGACGTCATATTGAACATGAAGTGCACCTGAATCATGGGATGGTATTTTCAGTTGCATCACATGGTTGTGATAGCTGGATATTGAATAAAGGAGACAGGAAAAGAACTGATTCTTTTGAATTATGGTGCTGGAGATGAATATTGAATGTATCATGGACTGCCAAAAGAACTGAAAGTTCTGTCCTAGAAGAAGTTCAACCAGAGTGCTCCTTGGAAGCAAGGAGGGCTAGACTGTGTCTCATGTATTTGGTCAGGAGTGGCCAACCCCTAGAGAAAGATATTTGGGAGAATGACAAGTCAATGAAAAAAAAAAAAAAAGGAAGACCCTCAACTAGATGGATTGATGCAATGTCTACAATAATGGGCTTAAACATAAAAATAGATCATGTGCCTGGCATAGAATCTTGGAATATTTTGTTCTATTGTTCATAGGGTTGCTATAAGTTGGACCTAACTTGTGGGCACCTAAGAACAACAACAACAACAACAACAACACAATGGTTAAAAGGCAGATAAGACAATTTCCAAGATTCAATTACAAATAGGGAGAGTTGAGGATTTTTAAAGAGACTTTAACAAGTTTGAGAGAGAAAATACAATGGAAAATAAAGTATAAGACTAAACTAAGATATACATAATAGGAGATGAGAGAGGTCATAATATTTTCTAAAATGCATAGAATGAATCCTAACTCTTGAGAAGCACAGTGAAACTGGAGAAAGATAAAATGAATTATTTTGTGGTATTTGGGGGTTGAGCCCCTGGTCTCATGCATGTTTTGCAAACACTCTACCACTGAGCTGCACACTCAGCCCATTTTTTATTTTTTATTTGAGGCAAGGTCTCACTAACTTATGTGGGCTACCTGCAGTCTCAAACCTGTGATCTTCCTGCATCTGCCTCCTGAGTCACTAAGATTATAGGTGTGAGCCATCATGCCAGGTGGAATAAATAAAACCACACACACATACACACACATACACAAACACACACACACACACACACACACACATTTTGTAGTAAAATCAAAATACCTAAGACAGAAAGAACATCTTCAAAATCAATATAAATATCCTATGAGGAAATCTTCTAGATTCTTCATAAAATCAACATTTCAATGTATGGTTGTACTTTTAGGGAAACAAGTAAATTTCTACACTCCCTTTAAATAAATGACCTAATAAACATGCAAAAAATGACCTTCATGCTAATGAACAAAAAACAGTGAGTTTCCTGCAAGACACAAAAAGAATAGTTGGAGCAAGCCTGGGACAAATATTGATATTAGCTTTGTGGTCTAGAGATTAAGCCTGAGGTATTTTGTTTTAGTAACCTGGTATTATGTCAGTAAGCCTGGTCTCATTTATTACAACACTAAACTCCTAGCATAAATAACCTCAAATTCTCCCTGGAGAAAAATTTGACCCTAGGATTTAAATTTTAAGTTTAAAGAAATTAAGTCACCATGAGTAAGATAGCAGAAATAACACACAGCAAACATAACTAAAAACCCAAAAGCCTTCAGTTATTGTAATTATCAAAAATGGAATGTAAGCTGACTCTAAATAAAATGCTTAAGTAAATAATAGGTGGAATCACAATATCAATAACAAATTGCTATCAAGAATGAACAGATACAGTATTCCACTTCTGGCTATGGAGGTTTTTAAATATTACAAACATCTAGAATACTTGGGTGATTTCTGAGTAAAATTATTTCAGATATACTAAAAGACCCTGTCTCATCACAGGGCTGTAGTCCAAAGGAAGAAGAAACAAATCAGGTGACCCCTATCATTTGCCTGGACATACTTTCCAAACTCTTTTACAGGCAGTTGATGCTTCAGATGATCTCACTGAATTGCAGAAACAAATATCAGAGTTAGTGAAAGATGAAGCACATGGAATATGAAATGTGTAGGCAAATTACCAAAGAGAAGGAAAATACCTGAAAGAGGAACTCCAAGAACATGCACAAGGGTTCCCCTGAGTACCTGGGTGAGTACTAGGTCACCCATGTATGGGGGAAAGTCAATGGACTGGGCATTTTAAATTGAACAATTCCCAGAGCTCAAGCAGGGCCAGGATCATTTGCTTTTCTGCCATCTACAACAATATTCTGAAGATTTAGGGCTTTCAGTGGTGACATAACAAGATTCAAGCCTTCATTCTGGAACTAATATCACCCGTAGTTAAAGGATCCTTTAAGCCAAACTTAAAAGCAAGCCTCTAAGGGATCAGGCTGAGTTACAATAATGCCCCCATCTTAGTAAAAACAAACATTAACATTTTAAAAAGCAGAACAGCAAAATCCAAGTAGTCAACAGTATAGCCTTCATACTTTGGGCCTCAATTTAAAATTACTCAATATGTTGTTTGTTGTTGTTAGGTGCCTTGGAGTCGGTATCTGACTCATAGAGACCCTCATAGGGTTTTCGATGGCTGACTGTTTCAGGATGGCCTTGGGAGTGGATTGCCAGGTCCTTCTCCCATTTTTACAGTGCTAGGAATGGAACTCAGGGCCTGAGAGACGGCAGCGCAGTGCTCTACCAACTGAGCTAAATCCCAGCCCTTACTGAATATAAGAAACAGAAATGTGATACATGACCATATGAAAAAAAAAATCAATCAATAGAAACAGAAAAGAAATGGTAGATTTAAGAGAGGACTTCAAAAAAAAATCTCTTTTATATGTACTCAAGGATTTGAAGAAAAACATGAATGAAAAAATATATTGAACATATAAAATAAGAAGCAGTGGAAAATTTAGAACTAAGAAGCAGAATACATGAAATTAAAGATTCTTGACTTTTAATATTAGCTAGACATTAAAGAAGAAAAGATTAATGAACTCAAAGGATATTATTGAAAACTAAACTAAAACACAGAGAAAAATATGTAAAGCATCTGAATAGAATCTCAGTGATCTGTGAATAAATTTAAGGTGGTATATTAGATGCAAAATATACATGCACAGAAATAATGACAAGTATTCTCCATTTTCATGAAATCTATGAACCAGTAAATTCTCAAAACTCAAAAATATCAAGTAGAATAAACACAAAATCATTGAGGCACATTATAATGAAATTGATAAAACATCAGTGATAAAGAGAATATCTGAAAAGTAGATAGAGAAAAAGTGCACATTCCTTACCGAGGTATCAAAAACAGGAACACTAGCACATTTCTTGTCTGCAGCATTCCCAGTTAGAAAACAATAAGATTGTATTGCTTATATTTATGTTGATAAACATAATATAGTTTCTTCTCATTTAAAAATATTTAGAAATTAGTTGCCTATTAAAAGCAAAAACAATAATGCATTGTGGAGATTATAACATAAGTGGAAGTAAAGGAATATCAGCAATAACTGAAAAGATGAGATGCAGGGAGTATAGAGGTATGCAAGTATAAATGTCTTACACTGTAAGGTAATATATAATATTGAACAGAAGATTTGGCTATTCACTCGGTAGTTGAAATACAAAGTAACAATATCCAAAACCGTAATCCAAATAAAGTAGGAAATGTAGAAATAAAATAGACGATATGTCAGTAGGTTGAATAATTCAATATTGCTAATATCATTTTCCCCAATTTGAGCTGCAAAATAAAATTCTGATTAAAACCTCACCAAGACTTCTGTGAAAATTGACAAGCTGATTCTAAAATTTCTATGAAATGCAAACTCTTTAGAATAAGCAGAGTGCTTTTAAGAATGAAGGGTAGCCAGGTGTGGTGGTACATGACTATAATCCCAGAGATGTGGAAGGTGGAGGCAGGAGGATAGCAGGTTCAAGACTAGAGGTAGTCTGTAAATTAGCAAGACTCTGTCTCAAGATGAAAAATAGAAAATGGGCTGGATGTGCAGCCAACTGGTAAAGCATCTGCAAAGTATTTGCAAGGCCCTGGATTCAACTCCCAAGTACCACAATAAATAAAGAAAGAAAGAAAGAAAGAAAGAAAGAAAGAAAGAAAGAAAGTCTTATCATATATTACACTATGACTCGGACCAGACTTGATGGCACATAACAATAACAACAATAAAATTAAAAAGTGACATTGGGAGAAGTATATATTTTTAGATTCATAGAATGATATAATCCATATATATATATATATATATATATATATATATATATATATATATGGAGAAGGGCCTGGCAATCCACTCCCAAGGCAATCCTGAAACAGTCAGCCATTGAAAACCCTGTGAGGGTCACTATGAGTCTGATACTGATACTGACTCAATAGCACCTAACAACAACTATATATATATATATATATATATATCTCAGCATTTTAATAAATTTTGTCAACATAATTTAATTTAATGGAAAGTAATAGTGTTGGGACAATGGGATATCAATATAAAAAATGGATCTCCTTTACACTATAAGAAATAAGAGCTGCCAAGTCAGTGAAATTTAGGAGTTTGGTGATTTAGGTCATGATAGGACATTTATAAAGTAAGGGACAAATCATTTCTTATGGCACTACTCACTAGTAAAATACAGGCATAATATATGATAGTCCTTTCTGGATATAAGTAGCATGTTTCCCATCTGAGGATGCTGTTCCAGCCTATATATAAAGATAATAAAACTATTCACATTTACCAGTATGCAGTAAATATAGAAGAAGTACTAATAAAGCAAAAAACCTAATGGACAAAATGACTTACCCAGTTGATAACATCCCATGCGCTAGCAGAATGGGCATCTGAGCATAGTAAACATGGTGATATGAGGAAGACTGTGTAGGAATTTAGTAATATGATCTCTCTCTCTCTCTCTCTCTCTCTCTCTCTCTCTCTCTCTCCCCAACACTATCTATCTATCATTATCGCATAATGTCCAAACATACAAACACTGATCCTCACCCTCAGTAGAATCATTCTATGACTTTTAGACCAATTAGCCACTTGGTGGCATGGTAGAAAAATAGTATGGCCAGTTAAAGGTCCTAATAGGGTGCCTAGCTCAGATATGAGACCATACAAAGATAGGATTTCATTTTCTAAGACATATAATTATTCTAAACCAACAGTCATCATATGGTACCTAATATATAGAATATATGAGTCTGAAAAGCAAGGATTAAAATATGGATGTCATTGGCCATTGCCTTGAGATACTCACATGGGAAGTTTGAGCTTTTTAGGCCCATATCTGTGGACTCTGTTGGCATAGAAATTCTGTTTGACAGAGGGAGAATGCACTGCCCATGGGACACTGCAAGAATTTTGATGAGCTTATTCCGGAGTTCTACAGACAACTTTTTCAAAGGGATCCATAAAGAAGTGACAGTCTTGGTAGGGCTAATTGATCTGAACTTCAGGAAAAGTTAGAGCACCTATACAAGATGAGAGTAGGGAGGAATACATTAGTCCTTAAGCAGCCATAGCCTGAGAAGGCAGAGCAATCTACAGAATATTTATGGACAAAGGTTGGAGTTATCCAAAGTTAGCAGTCAGACCAGCATAGGTATTAAGGGTGAAAGGAATGAAAACAGGTAGTTAAGGAACATCTTGGTGAGTTCAGGCTATTATAAGAACATACCATAGACTGAGTGGCTTGAAAACAGAAACGTAGGCTGGGGGTTGTGGTGCATGCCTGTAATACTAGCAGTTTGCGAGGCTGAGCCTGGAAGATCACAAGTCTGAGGCCAGAGGTAGCCTGCATAACTTAGTGAGATCCTGACTCAAAATAAAAATAAGAAATGGGTTGGAGGTGCAGCCCAGTGGTAGAGCACTTGCAAAGAATGTGTGAAGCCCTGAGTTCATCCCCTAAATACTGGAAAAAAATTTTAAAAAGCCAAAAACCTTATTCTCAGAGTGTTCTGGACAATGAGCAGTCCAAGATCAAGGAGCTAGTAGATTCAGTAACTGGTGAATGCTCTCTTCTTGGCTTGTGGATGGCATCCTTTAGGTTGTCTGAATGTGAGGGAGGGAGGGAGGGAGAGAGAGAGAGAGAGACAGAGACAGAGAGAGAGAGAGAGAGACAGAGAGGAAGAAGGAGGAGGAGGAAAGGAGAGGAGAAGAGAGGATAGGAGCAAGTTCTGTTCTTTTCCTCTTCTTATATGAACCCTACTTCCATTATGGGATGCCACCTCTATGACTCCATCAAAACCTAATTACCCCTCAAAGGCTCCATGACATTGGGGTTAGGGATTCAACATATGAATTTTGGAGGAGAAAAACTGTCCATAACATAGATGGTAATGTGGGATATCAGTTGCTGCCTCAAAATTTGCTTCAGAGTCAGAAGCTTTGTGATTCATTACCTAAACTTCCACAAAAAATAATAATCAGGGAGAAGCTGCCTGCAACATGTGTGTAAAAGTGGATTTTAGCACCATGTATTGATTGCAATGGACACACTTTACCACGAGTTTCCCGAGCTGCTTGTTATGTGGTCTGTTGGGGTGCCACTGCCTAATAAAACTGCCTCACCTTAAGACAATTGCCTTTCCTTAAAGCATCCTGCATCCAATACCCATAGCCAGAGGAGTATAAAGTCCTACTCCAGTTGCAACAACTCTCATTTCCAGAACTCCGTAAGACAGACTAAAGTCTTTGCTGTGAATGAATCAAAGCCCAATTTCCCCTTCTTTTATTCCAGTTTCCTTCCCTTTCCTTGGTGGTGTCAATGCCAAGAACAAACGGTAATAATAGTCCTGTGGCAAATTTACTTGTACCCTGTTTCCCAGGGAAGATGATCTGCAACTTGAAAAGCTTGAAAATACATAAGCAAAAGTCAAAATCAACAATGTAATACTTTTTCTTTGAAATGATTTTAATCAGATGGGTAAACATCTAGAGAGACTGATTAACACATAGACCACAAATTTAAAGTATCTAGAATAAAAAGAGGACATCACTGCAGATCTTAAAGATGTCAAAAATATAATAGGAAAATATTATGAATATTTTTGTCTTAAAAATAATTTAAATTCACATAATAACCAATAACCCTTCCCTCTTAATAATAACCTTAATAATAATAACCTTCCCTCTTTCCTTCTCTGTTGGAGATTGAACTCAGAGCCTTTTGCATGGTAAGTATGTGTTCTACCACTGAGCTACACCCTGAACTCAAGGACTTATTTGTTGAAGAAAACAGTTTACCAAAGCAGAAGTAATAAAACATACCATGAACAACTTTCTGAAAATATTTGAAAAGAGAAAAATAATGAATATACAGATAAGCATAACATCAAAATGTGTAAAACCTACCTTTCAGTAACTGTATTAAAATTTAAGTATTTACTCATAAAGAAATCAATGGTTCTATAGTGAAATCTATCACATTTTGAGGAATAAATTATATTAATTCTATATAAAAGACCAAAGTTTAAAAAACAAAAGCATGGTTACTATCTCCTTTGAGTCTAATATAACATTGATATAAATATCAAATGATACTAGGGCAAGAAATTTATATATTTGATGAGAGGGAAAAGTTGTAAAATGCTACTGGGAAATATAATCCACTAATGATTCCAAAAATGACAGACTAATTTATTATTACAAGAGAAGTTATTAGAATATATGTTACAATAACATGTTAGTGGGAAGTGTCACTTAGGCCCAGTAAAAGAAAAAATGCAGTCAATAAAATTTGACATTTACATCTGATAAGAACTCTCAGCCAAGAAGGAATACACATTCTTAATATGATAAAAGACAGCTATCAAATTCCTAAAGTAAAAATTATTCTTACTGAGAAAAATCTTGGAAATATTTCCTTTAATGCCACAAATAAGACAAAGATGCAGAATGTCATCACTTTAAATCAACATGGTAATAGGTCTAATGACTGCAGATATACCACATACAAGAAAATACAAAAGTTTGATGAAGAAAATAGGAATTATGTGGTATAAAATTATCTGAATTTAAATGTCATATTTTGAATAATTGCTTAGTCCTATTCTGTTAACATTACCTCTGTTGCTCTGAAAATTATTGTAGAGACCAGCTGTAATTAGAGAGAAGCAAGTAAGACATTCACGTCAACCCAATATGGAAGTAGTAAAATTCCTGGTAGTTTGTTTGTTTGTTTATAGATTTGTTTTTGTGACTGAATCTTGCTATGTAGCCCAGGCTAGTCTTGAACTCATTATGTAACACAGGCTGACCTTAAACTCTCAGCAATCCTCCAGCCTCAGCCTCCCGAATTCTAGGATGACAGGAGTGCACCACTTTGCCTGACTGCTAAATAGTATTATCATACAATATTTTTAAAGATTAAAATTAATGAAAAAGTTTATGATGGTTTCTAGTTTTGTATGGAAGGAGCTTGGAAGTCACCCTTCTGTCCACCAGTAAAATGTTAAAAAAAATTGAACCATCAACAACTCATTTTATATCTGTAGGGCAAAGGAGGTCACAGGGAAAATCAAATCCCCCTAAATTAAAGAGGGTTTTCAATGGCTGACTGTTTCGGGATTGCATTGGGAGTGGATTGCCAGGTCCTTCTCCCATTTTTATGGTGCTGGGAATTGAACTCAGGACCTCAGAGACTGCAGCTCAGTGCTCTACCAACTGAGCTCATGGGGCTGGGATTTAGCTCAGTTGGTAGAGCACTGCACTGCAGTCTCTGAGATCCCAAGTTCAATTCCCAGCACCGCAAAAGTGGGAGAAGGACCTGGCAATCCACTCCCAAGGCAATCCTGAAAACAATCTGCCATTGAAAACCCTATGAGGGTCGCTATGAGTCAGATACCAACTCGACAGCACCTAACAACAACAACAAATTAAAGAGAGAGATAAGCTGACATAGAGAACCACAAATTATCTGAGAAGAAATTCCTGAGAAGAAATTTTCCTGGGAACCAGTGCCAGAGCAGGCAATCAGAAATGTAAATTATGAATTGCTACAGACTCAGTGTGGACAAGTACGAGAATTAAAATCTCTAAAGGGATTTTAGAGGTCACACCTCACCTCCACACTTTTATAAGTTTTACCTCTAGAGCCTCAACCAGATTCTTATAAATGCCAGAGAAAAACACACTTCTACTTCTGATAGAGGAAGGGAAAAGGAAGCACTTTGTTATACATCCAACTATGAAAAGCATAATATATGCATGATTGGAATAATAGAATAAAAACAAGATAAGGCATCTAAATATCTAAAAAAAAGATGAATGAAAAATTCTACAACTTAATGTCAGGCACAAAATCACAGGTTCAGGACACTGAGAGTATTTTAACCCAGGTAAAAATTCAAAAAAATAAACTACGTGTAGGCATATAATATTTAAATTACAGAAAATCAAAGGTTAGAAAAAACATAAAAGAGACTAGAGGAAGAAGTTAACTTACTTGTAGAGAAGTAAAGAATTGCTTCTAACTTCCTCTCAGGAATGAGGCAAGCATAAAGAGAGAGCAGTGCAAAACTTAAAGTGTTGAAAGAAACAATAACAACAACAACAAACATCCCAGGATTCTATATTCTCAAAATTTTTCCTTTAAGAGTCAAATAGGAAATAAAAATTTCCTTGGAAAAACAAAAGTTGAGGGAATTGATTTCCAATAATCCTGCCTTGCAAGAAAGGTTAAAAGAAATTCTTCAGTGAAAAGGAAAATAATATAGGTCAGCAACTCATATCTACATAAGAACATCAAAGAACTAAGAAGTGAAGCTAAAGCAAATACTTTTCTAAGTCTTAATAAATCTCACACATAAGGTTTGCTCAAAACACTAATAGCAACATATTTGATTTTGTATGTTGTTGTTGTTAGGTGCTGTCACGTCGGTGTCAGACTCATAGCGACCCTCCAGACAACAGGAGAAACAGTATTGTCAGTACTTCTCTACTATTCATAGGGTTTTCAATGGTGGATTGAGTTTTGAGAGTGTGTTGCCAGGTCCTTCTCCCAAGCCTACAGTATCTGGTGTTCCCAGGTGGTCTCCTATCCAGGTACTAACCAGGCCCAACCCTGTTTAGCTTCTGAGATCTGACGGGATCGGATGCCACAGTGCTAGGGCTGCAGGCTGATTTTATATGTGTGTGTGTGTGTGTGTGTGTGTGTGTGTGTGTGTGTGTGTGTGTATTGTCATTGAAGGCTTATGTATAAGTGAAATGAATAATGACAATGATGAAGTGGATGTGGCTGAGAGTAAGGAATATTTTTATTACAAGGAATTCATATTACCCATAAAATCATATAGCTTATTTGAAAGTGGACTTGTAAATGTCCATTGCAAACTTTTGAGCAACAACCAAGAAATGTTTAAAGTTAGGACTAATATGCAAAAAAATATAGTATAATTATATAAAATGCTCAATTAAACCCAAAAGACATAAAAACAATGCAAGACAAAAATAGAAACACAGAACAAAGGCAACAACAAGTTCAATGCAAGGAGGGCAAGATGGCGATCAGATAATGCACACCTTCTGTCCCGGAGTAGAGTGAAGCCTTAATTAGGGGTTTGGAACTCACATTGAATAGATAGAAACAGTGATAGTTTAGATCGGGAGATAGAGGATGAAGCTAGATGAACACTGAAATTGAGGATTTGGCTTCAGAGGAGCTACACAGAGGACAGTAGCTAGACCGACATTCTGCCATTTCACCATCATGCAGACAGCAGATAGAATCCCAGAGACTCAGAGGGGACTTTGCGCACACACCCATGGGGGCTGGACCCAACATGGAGTGCAACCTTGACATCACACTGTCACCCTGCCCACGGGACACAAACTACAAGTTTCGGGTGAGTCAGTTTGAGGTGGCACACGGAATTGCCATCCGTACTGGCACACATCCCACAGCCTGAGATGCTGGGCTGTTGGAGGACCCTAATGCAAGAAAATAGGGATCACATCCATGAGAGT
>VMDO01032238.1:0-19217 GCA_007922755.1 Pedetes capensis | reverse complement strand
CGTGGGCCTCTCCGAGACAGCCTCTGTCCCCCACCCTATCATGAGTTCCAGGACAACCTGGGCTATGCAGCAGGACCTTGTCTCAAAAGCTAAACATAATGATCATCTGCACAAGATCCGTGTTTGACCAGATACATCCGGGAGAATCCTGAGTGGTGACGTTCGGTGGTGCAGGGGAGGGGAGTGAAAGAAAGAGGTGACTGACTTGGTCAGTTCCTGCTAAATAAGTAGGGGCTCACTGGGCTCTCTGTTTTGGGGGCATGTTTGAAACCGTCCATAATAAAAATGTAGGTCAGGTGCCGTGGCGCACGCCTGTCATCCCAGCAACTTGGGAGGCTGAGGCAGGAGGATCGCAGGTTGGAGGCCAGAGGCAGCCTGTGTAAGTTAGCAAGACCGTGTCTCAAGATACAAAACAAAAAATGGGCTGGGAGTGCAGCCCAGTGGTGGTAAGTGTGCCAAAGGTATGCACAAGACCCTAGGTTGGGCCCCCCAGTATCGAGGGGAGAAAAGTAAACACGAGTTTACACACTGGATTCGATGAGCAAGGGGCTTTCAATCAGGAAGAAAAGTAAGACAAGACCCCTCCCACCCCATCTGGAAAGGCAGATGTGAAGGCAAACAATGGTTTCGGAAGGGGGAAGGGTGGCAAATTCTTGTTACTGAACGGTTTCCAGATTTAACATCTACATCCCAACGTGGGTGAAAGGAAAACAGCTGGAGGGGCCGGGAGGGCTCGTGCACGCGGGGCGAGGGCTGGAGCCCTGGGCTGCACCCCCGCCTGGAAAGAACACACTGATCTCAGAAGGCAGAGGGGGAGGGAGAGTCTGGAAGCTCAGGGGCACCCTGTTCTCCTAGGAGGGGCTGACAATTCCAGGACAGAATGGGAGAGAATCATCGCCATGTACGGCCTGGGTCCCTCTGAGAGCTGACCCAGGAGGGACACAGGGGAGATCCACGCGGAACTCGTGCCGGAAGCAGCTGGGCGGCTGTGATACCGGAGAGGCTGCCTCCCTCAAGGGGACAGATGGCTTTTCTGGCCAGCAGAGAGAAGCCAGTTAAAGCTTCTCACTCAGCAGGGAAAACTGATACCCAGCGAAGACCGGGGGCTGGCGGGCGAGGTGGGCCAGTCATGGTGGGTGAGTCATCCCGGTGGCTCAGGAGGCACAGGCAGGAGGGTCGCCAGTTCAAGGCAAGAGGCAGCTTGAATAACCTGGTGAGTCCCTGTCTCAAGATAAGGAAGGAAGGAAGGAAAGAAAGAGAAGGGGAGAGAGAAAAACACAAAGTAAAAAATAGGCGAGGGGTATGGCTCAGTGGTTGAGTGCTTGCAAAAAGCATGCATGAGGCCCTGGGTTCAACTCTCCACTACAGAAAAGAAAAAAGGCAGGGACTGGGGACATAGCTCAGTGGTAAAATGTTTGCCTAGCATGTGTAAGGTCCTTGCTTCCATCTCCAGCACCCATACCCCCCAAAATAAAAAAGATTTGGATTAAGTAAAGAAACCCAAAATACAACTAACTGAGTATAAAATCTATAATGTGTATGACAAAGAGTTACTATCCTTCCTATACAAAGAGTTATTAGTGACCAATAAGGAGAAAAGTAGGTAAAAGCCAGGAATAGACAATTCACTAAAAAAATCACAAATGGCCCTTATGTATGTTTTTAAGGTCAATTTAGTCATCAAGGCAATTCAAAATAAAACCTTGAGGGGTGTGTATGTATGTATCAAATCGGTGGGTTTTTTTCTTTCATGAAAAGCCCTAGTGTTTGGAAAGGATTTGTAGAAAATGCACAAATCAGCTCCGTGGTACAGCACCTGCAAAGCGTGCAAGTGTGAGGCCCTGGGTTCAACCCACAGTACCTGAAAGAAAGAAAGAAAGAAAGAAAGAAAGAAAGAAAGAAAAGAAAGAAAGAAAATATACAAATGCTGCTGGAAGTATAAAACCACACCACTTCTCGGGAGGCATGGGGGTTCCAAAAGGCTAGAGACAGTGTCCTTGCTTTGGCCCAGAAATTCCACTTGCAGACTTTATCCAATGGAAATGAGAATGGATGCGGGTGCAGAATCAGTTCCAGGACTGTCCTTGAGGAGGCAGTGGGTGAAGTGGCTGGATCTGGTCATCAGTGCCTGGCTGCCTGGGGCAAGTCCCTCCCTCTCTCAGATCTGAGCCTCAGTCTTCTCATCTGTAAAATGGCCAGCATTTCACAAGGATGCCAAAAAAATCAGACAATATAAGAGCCTGGTACATAATAAATGATGAGAGAGTGGGGACTTGACAGCAAAACCTTAACAGACATGGGTAATTCTCCAGAAGATAACTGGGCAAAAGAGAGGGCCGGCAGGTACTCAGAGAAGGAACTACAAAACACTTGTTAAATTAACTGGGCACCATGGCGCACGGCTGTCACCCCTGTGACTTGGGAAGTGGAGGCAGGAAGACCGTGAGTTTGAGGCCAGAGGCAGCCTGTGCAACTTAGTGAGACTCTGTCTGAAGATAAAAAATAAAAAAGGGACCAGGGGTCCAGCTCAGGGGTGGAGCACTTGCTTAGCATATGGAAGGCCCTTGGGTTCTGCCCCCCAAGACTGGGGAGGGGGAACCATGCTAAGCTGCCAGAACGCAGGTAAGAGGGTCCAGGTGGGGCCGCTCTGGTGGAGAGCAATGTGGAGCCCACTGTTGAAATGACAAACACACCTACTGGACCCCCTGAGACTTCCCATTAAGGGGTTCACCCAGGAGGATTTGCGCTTGTGTCAAAAATATGCCCAGCGGCCCCCTGGTATCCAAGGAGGATTGAGGTACTGTATTACGGGTAACCTGCTCACCCCTGCAGTAGACGGTAAATCCTCTCCACATGACTGAGAACACCGGATACGGTATCATGCTGCGCACATAGCTGTGACGCTGTTTTGTTTAGGGAATCATAACAAGAAAACAAAGTCTGAACAGATTCAGCAGAGAGGCAATTCCGCCCCTTCGCCAGGGGTATCTGCATATTTTTTGATCCATGTATTGTTCGATCTGCAGATGTGGATCTGGCATAGCCACAGGCCCAACTGAACCAGGCAGTGTTAGCTGTTAGAGCGATAGACTAGCAACAAAATGTCCATCAGTTTGGCTCTGGTTGCACAGATTCTGAGGCCCTCCTGCAATCCCTCATAGCCAATATCACCCAAAGTTCAGAAGATTTTCTGCTATGGTTTAACCATTTGGGTGAGTTAGTGTGACTATGCATCTTATTTTATTTATTTATTTTTGCAGCCAGGGCCTCACACATACTTTGCAAGTGCTCTACCACTCAGCTGCACCCTCAGCCCACTTAATGAGAGTCTGGGCTTTCACCAAGTTACACAGGCTGCCTCCGGCCTCGATCCTACAATCCTCCTACCTCTGCCTGCTGAGTCGCTGGGATTATAGGTGTACAGAACAGTGTCCATCAATATGCATCCTTTTCCCTGTGGAAATGGCCTATAGGATGCTGCTTCAGATCAGCTTGTGAGTGTATTAGTCAGGTGTTGCTGCATAACAAATGATCCCAAATTATGCCCATCTTGCAGTGTCCTTGCTAGTGGCATAAACCCAGGCATCCCATCACCACAATGAAAGTGGGAAATGACTGCTCAGAGAAACCCCACTGTTTTAGACAGGTGAGATGAGATGGAACACAGATTTATCAGCATCTCAGCTCCCGTGCATTGAACCCAAGTGCATCTCAGCTTAGAAGGTCTTTCTGTGGTTCAGACACCCTCCATGGCTTCTCAGCCTGGCTGGTTCAGGAGATAAGGTCCATGCTGGTCCACCCAGATAATCCTCACCACAATCCCACTGCACTCTGCAGAGCCATGCAGCCACCCAGCAATTCACCACCATGGCCCAGAAACCTGTGAAGTCCTTACCCGCTCCCTCCTGGTCCCATGGGGCCTCTGAGCAGTCAGCCAGAGGGCAAGATACATCACTGGCACCAAGGGCCTTTTTCAACTCTGCAAAAAGAGATAATCCCCCAGAGACATCATGGAAGCGCAAGTACTGGCTCACAGGGCGCTCCTCTTCTTGCTTGTGCCAGTGGCAGACATTGCTAACGGATCCCTGCACTCTTCCCTGAGCCCAGAAACAGCCAGCTCCACCTCCTGACACACTGCTCCAGACAGACATCACAAGTCAAATGCAGATAGAATCATGTAAGGACACAGAGGACCAAAACTCATCAAGGTCACCTGTTTCTGGATTCAACTGATTCAATTTTGCAGTCAGAGAATCGCCTTTTTGCATGTTCAACTCCTGCTATTCTATGAGAACTTGGTTATTCTTCTTTAGCCCACAGACCAAAGATACAGCCTCACCCTTATTTCCTGGCTCCTGGGACCCCATCGTCTCTGGGTTTCTGCCACTTTGCCTTCTGCCTGTGGCCTTCAAACAAGGGCCCTTTAAGATTCCTGTGTGTTCTCGACCTCACTCCCGGCCTCCTCCCTCTTGGCTCCTGCTCCTGCTTGGGTCTGTCCTTTGTCTTCAGGACCAGGGTCTCATCCCCCTCCGCAGCTCCGTCTGGCTGCTCTCACCCTTTGTTCCCACTCCCTCCAGGGCTCCCTATGGCCTGTATGATGCAGTCAAAACTCCTCTGCCTGTCATTCAAGGCTCTGCACATTTGTCCAGCACCTTCCAATCTTTACCTCAGGCCCTGTGTCCCCGCCACGTGGATGCCACGCCTGCCTGAGTCACCACTCAGCCCCCATCCACTCAGTGTGTGGCTGATCACAGGCATTGGCTCAGGAGCAAGCTGACAAGGTAGGAGGGAGAGAGATGTTTCTAGACCCACTTCCCAGCCCCGCAGCTCCTGAGGGGCCTAGCCCAAATCTGAGACTCTGGTGACTTGACACGAGCCCAGAGAAAAGCAGGGGGCAGTTGTTGAATGAGTATATGTGAAAATCTATCCCTAAACTTGCACTCTGCCTCTTTCTGTCATCCTGAGAACTCCTACATTACCCTCACTGCCTTACTCGAATGCCCCCTCCTTCAGGGGGCCCATGTCACTGTACACTGGGACCCTGCTGTCCTAGTTCTGACCCTAGATCGAAGGGCAAGTGTTCAGAGGAAGCGAGAGATGATGGGGCCCCAGTAGGGTCCCCCTGAGCCAGGGTGAGGCGGACTCACCTCTGTCGATCCTCTGCAGCAAGGCTCCCCGGATGACGTCCTCGTAGATGCCCTCGGAGGTCAGGGCCTGGCTGCCCATGGCGAGGACGTCCCCCTCCACCTCGGCCAGCACCTAAGGCGCGTGTTTAGGGGCGGGGCTGGGGGGAAGACTCTCTGCAGCCCCGCGATGCGGGTGTGAGTGCCAGGCCTGGCCCAATCAGCTGGGGGCTCTTGGGCCTCCGGTTCCCTAACTGCAAAATAGAGTCTGGGACCCAGCAGCCTGAGGGCTGTTAGAGGACCAGCAGGACCCAACCGAAGCACGGGCAACCTGTTCACGTCCCCGGAAGCTTCTCATTTTGGAAGTGCCCTCCCCACTGCACATGCTCAGAGGTATGGGAAGGTGGTTAGGTCCCCAGCCCCAAGCTCATGAATGGATTAAGGCCACTATCCCGAAGTTAGGCATGGTGACCCACGCCTGTAATCCCAGTGACTTGGGAGGCCGAGGCAGGAGGATCGCAGGGTCGAGGCTAGAGGCAGCCTGCTTCAATTTTAAAAGTTAAAAAGGGGCTGGGAGTGCAGCCCAGTGGTAGTGCACTTGCAATGTATGTGTGAGGCCCTGGGTTTGGCAGCCCAGTACCACAGAAAAATTAAAATAGAAGTCATGCAGGAAGCAGAGGGCGTTATGGAAATCCAGAGGAGGCGCCTGACGCAGCCCCAGCTCAGGGGATAAAACCCTGTGCCCATCACCGTGGCCCCAGGAGGGATGGAGCACTCTGGCCCCTGCGGCCCTGCCCGCGCGTCCCCGCAGCTCACCGGTTTGCAGCTGGGCCGGAGCTGGCTCAGCAGGAAGGGCGAGAAGATCCCGAGCAGGGCGCCCCGGATGTACCTCTGCCGCGCCGCCGCGCCGTCCGACGTGAGCTTCTGCGGGACACAGGCAGCCCGTGGTCCAGGGACCACAGGGCCCCCCAGGTGGCGGGCACCCCAGCCTCCGGCCAGCCTTACCTTCAGCACGCGCTCCCTGACCTTCCCCAGCTGCTGCGCGGCCTGGCCGCAGCCCTGCGCCGGGCTCAGACACTGGTCGGCCAGCTGCAGGAAGGTGGCCACCGCGTCCGCCATGAGCTGTGAGGAGAGACGCCCCTGGCTCGAGTCCATGCGCTGGCCTCGGGGCTCGTGTTCCCCCAGATGACCCCCGTCTGCAGGCTGCCTCAACCAGACCTCCTCCTCCCGACTCTTCTCTCAGGAAACAGCTCCCTCCCTCGCGATGATGCTGCCAAGGTGCCCAGGCTGGGGAGCAGAGAGACCGGCAGTTTTCAGCCCTCCACTGCTGAGCACTCTTGTGCAGTGTACAAACTGAACAACTGTGCCAGGCAGCACTGCTGGTCTCAGTCCCTGTCTACTTCATGCCCCATGTCCATCAGCAGGTCCTGTTTCCATTGTCTTCAAAACAGTTGTGTTTCTCCCCACTGACAGCCCCCGACCTGCTTCAGGCCTTCCCTCTGCCTCCTTCACTTCTGCCCCTCTGGCAGACAGGGCTTCCTAAACCTTGAATCCAGTAATGCTCCTCCCCTGCTCACACACATGCTGTGGCTCCCCATTCCTTCAGGAAAGAGTGCAGCCCTTTAGCTCTGGACTCAGAGCCCGGCCTGATCTGCCCATCCAGCCCATTTCCTGCTTTTCTGCCCTCTTTTGAAACGTGACCGCTCCAAATTGCTGCTGCTGCTGCTGCTGTTGCCTCCTCCTCCTCCTCCTCCTCCTCCTCTTCTTCTTCTTCTTCTTCTTCTTCTTCTTTTTTGTGGTATTGGGGTATTGAACCCATGGCCTCCCGCCTGCATGCTCTGCAAGTGCTGGACCACTGAGCTGCACCCCCAGCCCATTTTTTTTACTTTTTGAGACAGGGTCTCGCTAAATTACACAGACTGCCTCTGGTCTCGAACTTGCGATCCTCCTGCCTCCGCCTCCCAAGCTGCTGGGATGACCGGCGTGCACCACCGCGCCTGGCTCAATTGCTTCACTTTTCCTAACTGCAGAGAGCTTCCCTCATGGGGTCCCTCCACCAAGAACAGGGCCCACCCTGTTCCTCCCTCTGCTGTTCTACCTTGGAAGTCCCCCCAGATCGGGATGAAGCAGGAGGCTGTTTTGGGTGCCCACACCACCCTGCGCATGCGCCCCTCAGCCCACTGCCTGGTGGGCAGCCGCCTCTGCCTCAGTCCCCACTGCCGCCCCAGCACCGCCTGGCAACCACGCCGTGGGGGCCGCCGTCCCGGCCTCCAGCTCGCCCTCACCTGCTGTGCGAGGTCCTGGGCCGCAAACACCAGGCTCTGGGTCCCCAAAAAGCCAAACGGCGCTGCCAGGCGCGCCAGGCGCCCCCGGCCCCGCTCGGCCTCGCGGTAGCAAGTCTGCATCAACGCCGGGTCCCACGGCATCTCCCCGAAGGAGTGAACCTGGGCTCCCGCGAGAGGCGACGAGGGCACCGTCAGCTGGCGGAAAGCCAGGCCACGGTCCCCACAGGATTGGTGACAGGGCACCGCCACCCCCCAGGCCCCCGCGCTCACCTCCCTGCGCAGACGCGCGCCCGAGGGCTTCCCCCGCAGGTGGCGAGACACGCGGTCCGCGCCCTGGTCCAGGAGGCTTCGCACCGCCTGCAGGACGCCGTCCACGGTGGCCAGCAGCGTCTGCGTGACCAGGGGCAGCTGCGCCTCCACCCTCTGGCTCAGGCAGGACTCCAGGGGGCCCTGGACCTCCGCTGGGGGTGACAGATGCTTCGTAAAGCCTGGGGGACCCTGGACTCGGCAGGGCAAGGTGGACAGACGCGCGGACTATGGGCACCCTTTTCTACCCCACTTTACAGATGAGGAAACTGAGGCTCGGCACAGCGAGGATCGGCCCAAGGGCAACCGTGGGGGTGGCGGGAGGAGTCAGGTTTGAACTCGCCTCTGATGGACACAGCAAGAGACACCGTGGCCGGCCCTTGCTCTGCCTTAGCCCCTCCTCTCCTTGGCCCTCCTCCTTCCAGGCTGTCCTGGCTCTGGCTGGGCTCCCGAACTCTCCCCTTCAGCCACAATCTCCAGGCCACGCCCACGATCACGTAGGCCCCACCCCAGCCCCGCCCTTTCTTTCCTCCTGCTCCCCTCTCTTCTGGATCTTGTGTTTTTCTACACTTCAGGGCTGGACCCAGGGCCTCGCACGCATTTGGCAAGGGCTCCACCACCGAGCAGACCCTCAGCTCATTTTTAAATTCATCTTGACACAGGGTCCCGCTAAATTACAGAGGCGGCCTCTGACCTCGAACCTGTGATCCTCCTGCCTCTGCCCCCGGAGTTGCGGGAATTACAGGCATCCATCACCATGCCTGGCTTGTACCGCAGACTCTAGGCCCCACCTTCTAGCAACATCTTGTCTCCTCCAGGCCCCGCCCCACTCCCCTAGCTCCCCACATACACCCCTTGGGACCAAGCCTGGCGCTGCCTCCTCTGGTCCCACCCACATGGCTCCTAGTCCTGCCCCATCAGACCGAGCCCCGCCCTTCCCCAGCCCCGCCCCTAGACCAGGCCTCGCCTACATACCACCTAGTCCCGCCCCATCAGCCCAAGCCCCGCCCTGCCCCAGCCCCGCCCCTAGACCAGCCCCGGCCCACAGCATCCTACTCTCGAACCGGTCAGCCCAAGCCCCGCCCCCTTCGACCAGACCCCCGCTCACACACCTCCTAGTCCCACCCCATCAGCCTCAGCCCCTCCCCCTAGACCAGGCCCCGCCCGCACCTCTCCTAGTCCCGCCCCATCAGCCCAAGCCCCGCCCTGCCTCCCCGGCCCCGCCCCCAGGCCTCACCCCGCAGCCTCCCCGCCAAGCGCGCCTGCAGCTGCAGCGTTTGGTCCAGGTCAGGGCGCATCGTCCTCTCCAGGGACGCGAGCAGCTCGTCCTTCTCGGGCTGGAAGGCGCGGAGCCCCGCGGAGGCCCGGGCCAGGACGGCCACATAGACGGCGTCCAGAAGCTGCCGGGGCCAGGCGAGGGCACCCCACACATGACGGGCGAAGGACAGGGAGCCACGACGTGGGGCGAGGGTGCGGAACAGAGACAGAGCCGGACAGCGTTGAGGCGACAGTCGTGGGGAGGGAGAGCGTGGGCGCCCAGGGCCTCCCCACATCCTGCCCAGCCCCCACGCCGCGCACCTCGGTCCAGGCCCGGGCCCGCGAACGGCCAGTGCCCCGCAGGCCCGGGAGCGTCTGCGCTCTTAGTCCTGGCAGCAGCTCCCGCATCAGCACCGCGGTCAGCACCTGCAGGGGAGGCGGCTGTGGGCGCTGCTGAGGGCTGGCAGGGGTCCCGGCGGGCCCGGGTGTGGCCTGCAGGGGCACTGACCTCGGCATCCGAGCCAAGCGTCACATCGTCGTCACCAAAGTGGCCCTGATGCTGCCGGTAGAGCCTGACGGCGTCCAGGAAGGCCTGGGCGGCGGGGGCCTGGCTGCGCTGCAGGACTGAGGGGCGGGCGGGCTCCTGGGGAAACCGGCCACTCCACCGGCCCAGACACCCGAGGCCCGCCCACTCCGGCCCGCTGCCTAAGCCAAGCCCTCAGCAGGGAACTCACGCCCTCAGGACCACCACTGGCCCACACGGCACCTTTATTCAGTTTAGGAACAGGAACCTCCCGGGGAAGCCACAGCCCTCCGACCAGCACCTCAGGCCACACTGAGCCCCAACGGCTCCTCCTGGTGGGTACCTTTGTGCAGTCAACAACCCGCCCAACCACATGTCCAGACTGTTCCGCCTCTTTTTAATTTTTTTTTTTTTCTGCGGTACTAGGGGTTGAACCCAGGGCCTGGACCACTGAGCTGCACCCCCAGCCGATTTTGTAGATTTTATTATTTTCTGAGACAGGGTCTCGCTAAGTTACACTGACTGTCTCTGGTCTTGAACTTGCGATCCTCCTGCCTCCGCCTCCCCAGCCCCTGGGATTACAGGTGTGCGCCACCACGCCCTGCTTAGACTGTTCCGCCTCTTCACCTGGAGGATGCTTCACCTTTTTCAGACCTCCGTTTTAACATCCCCTCCTCCAGAAAGCCCTCCCTGACTTCTCCAGGCTGAACTCTCACAAAACAGTGTCCTGGTCAGAAGCCTGCTGTGACATCCTTTTAACAGCCTAATGTCCCCTCTGTTTTCCCCCAGCAACTCATTTCATGAAGAAAACAGGCTTGGAGGGGTCCCTCGGGGGAAAGGCCAACTGACCCAGACTGTGAGCCTCACCACCGCCTACCCACGCCTGGGACCCACCTGTGCCCCGAAGCCGGGTGCCACCCTGCAAGGCTAACCTCCAGGCACGCTGGGCCTCCGCGGTGGCTGCGGAGAAGCAGGGGTGCCGACGGCAGGGGTGCTGGAGGAATAGGGGGAAGCACACAGGCTCTTCCAAGGGGTCAGGCTCTCCCTGGGCCTGGGCTCCTGAAAGCAAGGGGAGGCGGCAGAGCTTCGTTCATTCACTAGCATCAAATGCCCATGAGAGCCGGCTGGGCTTCATGTCTGTGAGCGCAGCACTTGGGAGGCTGAGGCAGGAGGATCCAGAGTTCCAGGCCAGTCTGGGCTACAAAGCAAGACCCTGTCACAAAAAGACAAAAACAGAGAAAAAGAAAACGAAAGAAAGAAAGAGGGAGAAAAAGAAAAAAGAGCCAGGAGCAGTGTCGCCACCTATGGTCCCAGCTACTTAAGACACAGAGGCAGGAGTATCATAGATTTGAGTCCAGAGGCAACATGTGCAATTTAGCAAGATTTTGCCTCAAAATAAAAAATAAAAAGGGGCTGGAGGTGCAGCTCAGTAGTGGAGCATTTGCAAAGTATGAGTTGTTGTTGTTAGGTGCCGTCTCGAGTTGTGTCCGACTCACAGTGACCCTCATAGGGTTTTCAATGGCTGATTGCTTTGGGATTGCCTCGGGAGTGGATTCCCACGTCCTTCTCCCATTTTTGTAGTGCTGGGAGTCCAACCAGGGACCTCAGAGACTGCAGAGCAGCGTTCTACCAACTGACCTAAATCCCAGCTCACAAAGCATGCATAGGAGAACCTAAATCCCCAAGTACAACAACGACAACAAAAAGACCTAATGATCTGGTCTCCCCTGCCTGTAATCCCAGCTCTGGGGAGGCTGAGGCGGGAGGATGGCAAGTTCCAGGCCAGCCTGGGGCTTGCGAGACCCTGTCTCAACCTTTTGAGATCTCACCTCCAGGTGGGGGCGGAGCCGGGCCCGGTGGCTACACCTGTGATCCCAGCGCTCAGGAGGCTGAGGCAGGAGGATGGCGAGTTCCAGGCTGGCCTTGGCCTCCTGAGGCCCTATCTCAAAAAACAAAACAAAACAAAACCTGAAAGTAGAAACTCCTGATTACCCGAGTCCAGTCCAGCAGTCATAGTACCTGATAGCAACTTAAGAGGATGTGATCTGGATTTTTAAATCTGCATGAAACTTCATGCCACGCAGTTTGGTTACAAGATGGCCTCTCCCTGCTGCTCTGTTCCTTAATGTAAGAGGGGCACCTTTGGGCAGCTACATCTCTGCTTTCTAAGGGCCAGGCTGTCGCTGATTTAACCAGCACTCACAGGATTCGTATTTGGCTGGATTCTGAGGTCTCGCACAGCATCATCATCGCCACAGAACATCCTCGTTGCCACATCTTTACATGGTTCGGAGGGAGTTTAAGCTCCGTGGTGCAGCGAAAGGTGCAGTTTGGGCCTGCGCTTTGCTAACCCCGTGATGATCCTCAGCCTTGATGCGCTTATCTGTGACATGGGTTGTTAGAGGGAAGGCCTGCGCGCTGGGCAGACTCAAGGCGAGCCCGGGCCCCTGCTGACCACCAGGAATGCTGCCTCTTACATGAACTCTTTCTGCACCATGTTGGAAGAGAGAGTAAGAGGGAGCGAGAAAACACACACATAAACACAAACACACGTGCACATACACACGGATGCTCAGCTACCTGATGCCCCCTGGACCTGAGTCTGTGCGATTTTCCTCCCATCAAGATTCCTCCCCTCTCGCCACATGCCTGCTAACACCGGGTTTTATTTCTCTTTCTTTCTTTTTTATTCTTTGTGATTTTGGTTCTGCTCCAGTGACCTAACTGTTCTCCTCATCTGGTGAGGGCGGGTTTGTTCCTTCCCAGAGCAGAAGCGGTTGCTCAGGGTCCAGGCTGGCTCTATTGGAGGCATTCGGGGGGGTCATCCCTGGGGTAGGGAGTTGCCCCCAGCCCTGAGTGGGTGACGGCCAGGGGTGCAAAGTCTGGTGCAAAGAACGGTCTGGTAGCAAATGTCATGAGGGCCGAGGTGGAGACCGTGGGAGCCTTACCTGAGGAGTCTGGGCAGAGGGCATCCAAGAGGCGGAGGTATTCATGCTGGGAAGTCAGGAGTGTGTACCCCGTCAAGGCTGTGGAGCCCAGGGGACGGCCTCCACTTTCATAGTCCTGTAAAGGAACCAGAGAATGAACTAGAGACAAGTCCAAACTGTGGCTTCCGGGTCCCAAGTACAGGATGAAGGGATGGTATTGGGTTAGCTTCCTCCCCTCCTTAAGTTTTGGGGATGGGCTGGGTGCGGTGGTGCATGCCTGTAATCCCAGCAACTCAGAAGGCTGAGGCAGGAAGATCACAAATTCCAGGCTAGAGGCAGCCTATGCAACTCAGCAAGACTTTGCCTCAAAATAAAAAAGCGAAAAACAGGCTGGGAGTAACAGCTCAGCGGTAGAGCACTCACAAGGCACGCACCTGGGCTCAATCCCCCAGTACCAAAAACAACAACAACAAAAAAAATGTTTTGAGGTTGGAGCCCAGAGCCCCACACACGCTACGCAAGTGCTGGGTCTCTGAGCCACAACCAAGTCCTTGATTTTTCTGAGACATGGTTGTCACTAAATAGCCCAGGCTGGTTTTGAGACATGGTTGTCAACATATAGCCCAGGCTGGTTTTAAACTTGTGATTCTCTTGCTTCAACTTTCCCAGTGCTGGGATTAGAAGTGGGATCCACTCCTACCTTTCCCCCTCCTTTTTTTTTTTTTCTTTCTTTTTGTTTAGTCCTAGAGGTTGAACCCAGGACCTCAAACGTGTTGGGCAAATGCTCTACCACTGGCCTGTAGTCTCCAGTCTCGACCCTTTTTTTGCTTTTTACCTTGAGACAGGGTCTTGCTAAGTTATGCAGGCTGCCTCTAGCCTCGAACCTCCGATCCTCCTGCCTCAGCCTCCAGAGTAGTAGATCACAGGCAGAAGCCACTGCGCCTGTCGCTCTATCATTGCATTTCTCAGACGTGGGAACCAAGTCCCAGGGCTTCGAAATATAGCTCCAAGCTCCCCAGTAGGGACAACTAAGACCTTCAGGTGACCAGCCTCATGACTGCCCATGAGTCTGACCCCGCTCGGGCCCCTGGCCAGACCTCAGTTTACCCATCTGGCACAGCAGGAGACGGGACAGGTGGGCGCCCACCTGGGGCCATGCATACAGGGGCAGTCTATTCACCGGGGAGGTTGAGAGAAGTGGGGAGGGGGGTGAGCTGCCAGCAGCACAGGGCGGGCCTTGCTCACCTGTCTGTGGCTGAACCACTCCAGACGGCCGTCACCACGCAGGACGCAGAAGACGGGCTGCCAGCGGGCCGGGTGGCCGCGCAGCAGGGCCAGGGGGCCTCGGTGCTCGCGGACTCGGGGCAGTTTCTGCACAGGGAAGGAGCGAAGGGTGCCAGGGGCGTGGGCTGGGGTTCCAGGGCCTGGACACCTGGACGGCTCGGGCTGGGGCCTTGGTGCCACCACTAGGGAAGGTGCTGGGCTCTAAGAATCCTGTTTGTTTGTTTGTTTGTTTTGTGTACGGTGCCGAGGGTGCAGCCCAGGGCCTCGCGCATGCTTAGTAGGTCCCCCCCCCCCCCCCCCCCGCCATCTCCCCGCCCCACGCATACTCGGAAGGTGCCGAGGGTGGCACACAGGGCCTGACGCATGCTCAGTAGGTGCTGAGAAGGGAGCCCAGAAACCGGCGCATGCTCGGTAGGTGCTGAGGATGGCACACAGGGCCTTCCGCATGCTCGGTAGGTGCTGAGGGTGGAACCCATAAGCCCGTGCATGCTCGGTAGCTGCTGCTTGCGGATTGCAGAGACCTGCGCATGCTCAGTAGGTGCTGAGGGTGGAGGCCAGGGCCTCACGCATGCTCAGTAGGTGCTGAGGGTGGCACACAGGGCCTTCCGCATGCTCGGTAGGTGCTGAGGCTGGAACCCATAAATCCGCGCATGCTTAGTAGGTGCTGAGGGCTGAAAGCAGGGACCTGCGCATGCTCAGTAGGTGCTGAGGATGGAGGCCAGGGCCTCACACATGCTCAGTAGGTGCTGAGGGCTGAAAGCAGGGAACTGCGCATGTGCAATAGATGCTGAGGGCCGCACTCAGGGGCTCCCGCGTGCTCAGTAGGTGCTGAGGGTAGAGTCCCAGGGCCTCGCGCACGCGCAGTAGTTGCTGAGGACGGAACTGAGGGCTTCATGAGTTTAGCGGGACTTCTATTGCTGAGCCCCATCTGGACCAAATCTTCATTGCGGCCTTTGAGACCCTGCAAGCCAGCCATCTGCTACCTGGTGGCTGGATTTCTGGCCCACAGAAACGATGAGACATAGTTGGGTTTTGTTGTTGTTTTGTTTTGTTTGTGGCAGTCCTTGGGGTTTGAACCCTGGGTCTCCGGCATGCTTTGCAAGTAAGTGCTCTGCCACTAAGTGGCACCTCCCAGCCCTTTGTTTTCTTTATCTGGAGCCGATCTCGCTAAATTACGCAGGCTGTCTCTGGTCCCAAACCTGTGAGCCTCCTGCTTCAGCCTCCCGAGTTGCCACCGTCTGCCAAGTGTGGGCATTGTTTCTGGCAACATTTCTTCTTTGGCACGGTATCCTCAGCAGTGCGATCGCGCGTCATGAAGCATATGGAGTTGAACTTCAGGAGACACGGCCACCAGGCTTCCGTCCACACAGGTGGTGCCGGGATCGCTCCAATGGGCAGGCGACGGCCACCTTTTTCCTACTCTTTGTAGTTTCTCCTCATTCTACCATGAGAAGTGTGTGTCTTATTTTATCACTGGGCCCCAGAGCAGGTCTTTGTGTATATTTGCTGAATAAATTAACCGTGTTTATGATATTTTGACTCTTTGGCAGAGAGGTGGGAACCCAGGTGTTTGATAAGTGATCCTCCGGATCTTTTCCTAGGTTTGAGATTTTTTTCATGATGTTATGGGTAAAACATTATTATTTAAATTATATACAGTCAGCCCTTTGGATCCATGGGTTTTATACCCAAGGGTTCCAACAGTGCAAATAAAAAATTATTTGGGGGCTGGAGTGTGGGAGACCACTTACCTAGCACTCATGGGGCCCTGGTTCCATGTCAAATACTGTGATGTAATTTATTAATTAAAAATGTAAAGTTGTACTTGTAATGAACCTGCAGAGGCTGTTTTTCTTGCCATTCCCTAAACCATACTGTGTAACAAGTATGTGCAGAGAGCTTACACTGTGTCACCTACTCTAAGTTATGTAGAGATGACCTTCAGTCTACGGGAGAATGTGCACAGGTCCTAGGCAAATAATGCATATAAACAGAAGGGGACTTGAGCGTGCTCACATTTTGCTACCCATAGGGGTCCCCCGTGGATATTGACCTGCGCAAAGCTCTGGGGTCCTGTAGTCTTGCTGCATCTTTGGCTGCCGACCTCAGACGCACTCAGCCTTTACCAGTTACAGGGATCTTGCATATGCTGTGTCCTCTGCCAGGAAGACTCTTCCCCAAAGCCACCTCCTTCTCCACCTTTCTAGCTCAGCTCAGGCGCTCCCTGAGCTCCCGGCTCCCTGCCTCTCCATCCTGTCTTCCCCACCTCTCTCTGAAGTCCTCCTGGATTACCCTTGTTGTTTGGTGTCATCTTCTCTGTATCAGACCATGAGCCCTGGAGGCCACAGTGCCATCTGGGGCCCTGTGTCCCCTTGTACCAGGCCAGGGATGCTGCAGGGAGCGGGCGCCAGCAAATGTCTGCTCAAAGAACAGATATTTCAAGTTGCCAAGGCCTGGGGATTCAGCTGAGCTTCCAGACTAAGACATATGAGGGAGAAGGACCAGGCAGCCCACTCCCAAAACAATTAGCCATTGACAATCTTATCAATAGCAGAGAAGCACCATCAAATACGGTGTCGGAAACTGGGCCCCCCCCCAGGCTGGAGGGCAATTAAGAGATGACTGGGGAAGGGCTGCCTCCTTAGAGTGGACCTTAATGACAAGAATGGAGTAAAGCCCCTGGGACCTCTTCTTGCTGATGTGGCATGACTCAAAATGAGAAGAAACACAGTGGCTGCAACACTGGGCTCAAACATAAAAAGGTCGTGTGCATGGCACAGCGTCAGGGAGTGTTTCATTCTGTTGTACATAGCATCACTATGAGGTGGAGCCAACTCAATGGCACCTAACAACAACAAGACCTGGGCTAGGAAGCATGGCCTGGGGAGGGTTCCCCGCACCCCAGCGGCACCCACTTTGCTGCGCAGCAGCTGGCATCCGGCTGGCTCCTGGGGGCCCAGCTCGCGGGAGATCTGTCTGAAGACCGCGGCGGCCAGCTGCCCGCGGTAACGAGGCAGGAAGTTCCGCAGCAGAGCGTCCACCCTACCTGCAGGGACAAGGGGACAGTGAGGGGGCCAAATTCAGCCCTCAGCACCTGCGGGGGAGAACAAATGGGGGGCCACCAGTGAGCTCCTGGCCTCCCGGACGCCACCTGAGATGTGCCCCGAAATCCCATCCCCTTGAAGCCTCTACGTCAGGCTGCCGTCCATGCAAGGTGGGGCGGAGTTCAGCAACTCAGCCTTCACTGATAAACATTTTCTTTATTTTTTTGAAACCTGGGGGCTGAGCCCAGGGCCTCGCACATGCTAGGCACATGTTCTACCACTGAGCTACACTCCCCGCCCCTTTTTGATTTTTTATCTTGAGATAGGTTCTTGATTAGTTACACACGCTGCCTCTGGCCTCAAACGCCGGATCCTCCTGCCTCAGCCTCCTGAGGCACTGGGGTGACAGGTGGGCACCACCATGCCCAGCTTAAACTTCAGCTCTACAGATGAACTCATCAAAAGCTTGATGAGGTTTCTTTTGTTTTTGGTTTTTGAGACAAGGCCTCACTATATCACCTAGGTTGGCCTTGAACTCACAATCCTCCTGCCTCAGCCTCCCTAGTGCCAGGAATACAGGCATGTGCCTTCATGCCCAGCTACTCTGATGCCCACCCGGCCTGATGAGCTGGGATGTAATCACACACCCAGAAAACGATCAAAGTAATGAACCAACCCATCACTCCCAAAAGTAATGCCTCCTTAATCTGGGGAGATGTTCAGATGCCTTTAAAAGCCTGACCCCACGCCTGGCACAGTGAACGCCTGGCACAGTGATGCACTCCTGTAATTCCAGTGAGTCGACTTGGGAGGCTGAGGCAGGAGGATCGCAAGTTCACGGGCAGAGGCAGCGTGTGCAACTTAGCAAGACCCTGTCACAAAATGAAATCTAAAAAATAGGCTGGGGGTGCAAGCTTGCAGAAAGCATGCCTGAAGCCCTGGGTTCAACTCCCCAGTACCACAAATAATAACAATAATAAGAATAATAATACAAAGCCCCACCCCAGCAAAAGGGGTGGCGGAAGTGTCCTGTATCCTCATAACCATAGTTTTTCCACTGTTGCCCAAAGATGTGTGCACTTGACGGTTCAAGATCTCAAGTTCAAAGCCAGGCAGTGCAACACAGGAAGACTCCATGTGTAAACACACAAAACAAAATAATAATAGTAAAAATAAAGAATTCTTCCATCCTCTTGCCTGGAATGGAGACTTAATGGCTGGAGCTCGAGCACCATTCTGTGCTCTGAGGTGACCCTGGGTCCAGAAGCTACACATGGCAGAGCCATGACATGGAAGGCATTTAATATCTGACTTTTTACCAAACTGCCTGCTTCCCTATTTCTCTATAAGAGAGAAAAGTCAATCTTTAACTTCTTGTTTAAGCCACGTTAGGGGGAAAAAAATCAACATAGAGGAACTCACTGAATTCTTGCAACAGCTCCATGAGGTAGGCTGTGTTGCCTACCTTACAGGTAAGAGAATGAGGTCAAACAGGAGAAGCCACTCACCCAGGGGCACCCAGCAAGGGATGGCAGTGCCCAGTTCTCACCTTGTACCGTCTGCAAGACATACCGCCGGCATTTGCACGTGCTGTTCACCTGTCCATACACCTGTTCTCCCCCCATATCTCCTACCTGCTGGCTCGATCCCACTCCCCCAGCCTGCCATGGCCATCAGCTCCTTGGGGCCCAGCCACCCACCCCTGCCCTCCTCCCTACTTAAGGAACATGCAGGCGCTTGCCCTTCAGCCCCACTGTCATTTTTAACCCAGCTGCTGTTTAGGTGACATGCCTTGTCCTATTTCCGGTCCCCAGCCTTCCCATGTCCCCAGGACACAGCACACAGTAAGTACTCAGTCCCCAAGTGAGGAGGACACGGGCCTCTCGAAGCACAGAGCCCAGCAGGGGCTTCTTAGTCTCCAAGGAAGACCTGAGCCTCAGTCCTCAGAGTCCATGCTCAGGGTCCTGCGGGTCCCAGCTCACCCAGGGGGACCATTCTTTGAGGCCTGGCTGGGCTGAGGACACCTGCCACCTGTCCCATGCGCCCACTCTGAAAACCCACTCTGAAGAGGGTTCTTCAACTTCCCAAATACAAATGCAGGACATCATCAAACTTGGTTTATTTTTCTTTTCTTTCCCTCTCTTCCTTCTTTTCTTTCTTTCTTTTTTTTTTCCCCCAATACTAGCAGTCAAACCCAGGGCCTTGCAGGTACTTTACAAGTGCTCTACCACGTGGCTGCACCCCCCAACCCATTTTTTATTTTCTATCTTGAGTCAAGATCTTCTAAGTTAGTCAGGATGCCTCTGGCCTCGAACTCGTGATCCTCCTGCCTCGGCCTCCCGAGTTGCTGGAAACACAGGTGTGGCCACCACGAATGGCAACTGCACCCCTTCATTTCAGACTGCAGCCCGTGACACCTGGCTGTGAAGTTCATGTTAATATGGAATCCTCTGCAGTGTTAAATATGC